>JAOVYX010021298.1:3534-15923 GCA_035668315.1 Drosera spatulata
CAAGGAATTAGTGGGTAGGAGTTCGTGACAATTCCCTCCAGAAAATGGTTAAACAAAATGAGAGAGTCGATAGATATGTTTATTATAAAAATTCCATGAAAATAGGAACGTGTAACAAACGACTATCTACATCATTTATAAGTCATGCTTTCAAAGTAAAAAATGCTAATAAAACATTATAAAATATTTGACTCTTCAGGAAATACATAAAACACAAACCTAAGATCTTGACCCACAAATCAACAAGTAAAACAACTCATTAAAATTCACAGTACTCATAAAACTAGAACCATAACCAAGATTAGAAAAAGAAAACGTTTGAAAATATTTTTAACTTTGGTGCTCCTAAATGACTTCAGAATTATTGAATTGCCATATCCTTATATTTGGACTACATATCTAGATTACATCATGACTCATTGTAGGTTCAAATGCTACCAGATGCTTAATGTGTTGAACTCACTTTACTTGGACCAAGAATCTTCAACTACTCCAACTATGGGACCAAGAGTTCTTTGAGTCCACCTTATGAAATGCTTCAAGTAAGTATGTGTGTGCCTGTTCATCAACCTACAAGCCTCACACAAAACGCATCAAGACACCTTATAGGATATAAGTTTCTTATCATCAAAACTAAAGGATACTGAAGTGTACAAACAAAAGTTCAATATTTTTCCCCTTTTTTTATGATGACAAACTATTGATGGCCTAAAAGATATGATTTACTGCACCTAAGGACCATCAATGAAAATTCAGAGCAAATCAGAACTTAAAACATATACTAATTGTTGATAACATAGTTTTGTTCAGTATCTATTGATCAATACCAGTCCTATCCTTTCCTTGGTATAATTCAGATTGCTGTAAAAAGTTAAGAAAATAAGAATATACAAGAGACTTTCAAAACGACATGGTTAAGAGATATTTCACGAAGCACTTAGTCAAACAGATTCCAAAAACAAAAGACAAGTACATCAGACATCATCAAGCAACCACTCAAGAGCAAACCTTCGAATACTGAAAATAGGAACATGTAACAAACAACTCTCCTGATCAGTTATTAGTCACATTTTCAAAGTAAAAAATGTTACTCCCTCCCTCCTATATTAAATACAACACTCCCAATCATTGTATTATTCAACACGTATTTTGAAAAGGTTCATTTGTCGTCTTAATGACGCAAGAAAATTATGCCACTAGCGTAAGATTGAAGTACATAACTTAAATTATCATTAGTGTTTTACGATAATTTTTCAAAAAATAATGTTTGATCGTCCCGCAATGCGAGTCAAACTTTGTCTCGACAGGTATGTTTTTCAAGCTGTTAAAAATAATTCGGAACGAAGGGAGTAATAAAACATTAGTAAACATTTGAATATTCAGAAAATGCATAAAACTTGAACATAAGATCTTGACCTACAAATCAACAAGTAAAACAACTCCTGAAAATTCGTAGTGCTCATGGGACTGGTACCATAATCAAAACCAGAACACACAAACTGTTTGAAAAACTTTTTAATCAGGTGTTCCTAAAAGACTTAAGAATTACTGGATTGCCATACCTTTTTATTTGGACTGCATATCTAGATTACATCATGATTCATTGCACCTCCAAATGTTTCCAGATACTTGATATGTGAAACTCACTTCACTTGGACCAAGAATTTGTAAATTCCTTGAACTATGGGACCAAGAGTTCTTTGAAACTTCCTTGTGAAATGTTACAAATATGAGTGTACATGTTCATCAATCTACAACGCTCACACAAAACACGTCAAGGCACCTTGTGGAATATAACTTTGTTATCATCTAAATTAAGGGATAATAAAGTATACATATGAAGTTCAACAATGTGCATGGTTAGTATTGAAAATATATGTGAGTAGGTTTACCCATATCATATTGATTGTGAAGAAAAAAAAAATTAACTTATATATGTGAACCGTCCATAATCTATTAGTTTAGATTTTTAGGTTAAAGATCTCCTGGTTGTATTGGTGGTTCGCAAAAATGGGTTAATCAGATGAGCACAATTGTTACAGTCCAAGTTTGTTGGTGGAGAAGGCTCATAGATTCAAACTCAAGGGAGAGTTGATCATGGGTTAGATTTACACATAAGAGGAAAAAGGAGAGATTGTTGAGGACATGTGTCAGAAGATTTACGCACATCAACCATTAAAAAAAAATTCTTTTTGAACTCTCTCATGAATCATAACAGTTACCTTATAACTCATAAGTGTAGATTGTACATCCCATTCCAGGGTGAAAGCTTATCGTTAATTATTGGATTATAGCCAATTTTGTTTTCTCATGTAAAAATCCAACTGGATATACATCTTTGTTGAAATGAGTCATAATATAAGCCACTGTATACACTTCTCGGCTGAACTAAGACTAGAACCTTCCCGTAGCCTACAGTAGCCCGACCTACATAACGATCAATTATGGACAACAAAATGAAAATACACACAGAAAAGGATATGACAGAACGGTGCAATGTATGAAGAACTTTAGGCACATTATCGCGAGGAATGTAGCTCTCATTAGCATTGACTTGTAATTGGGGATCAAACTTCTTACTAGTGGATTGAAGTTGTTTTCTCATCTTCTGACTATATATTATAACCATAATGTTGTAGTGGGATCTTGCCTACAAATACAAGTTGCATGACTTATAGTAACAAATGTATGAAGGCATATCAGTATCAAGTTTTGTTTATGATACCATTTAAGGGATTAAGGAGCCATTATTTGCCTATTGGTTGTTTGACTAGATATAATTAATAGGCATCAACTTACACAAGCTTAGGATTTTAACCTTTTGAGCCATGAAAGAATATGAAAACTATAGTTATCCCAAAGGGAAAAATACACTTAAGCCTCTCTACTTTAACTAGGAGATACTTAAACCTTCATACTTTTGAATTATACTTAATCCCCCAAATTTTGACATATTGTCTCTTTATTTTCAAAATTTAAGGGTTATCTATCTATTTTTAAAATTCAGTACGTATTGTCAATAATAATTAATATTTTATGATAAATTTACGAAAACGAATTTAATCATATCATAATACAAATGAAAATTTTGCCTCGATAAGATTAAAAATTTTTAATAAAAGGAAGGGGGATCCTTTGTTGGTGCCCTTTGGTACAAGCATGCATATTCTATACTCCTATATCAACTTAATCAGACATAAACCAGTAAGAATTGGTTGATTGGTCAACAACTCTACTTACATCTACAACGAGAAAAAAGGTGGTTTCAGTGTATCCATAATCTAGGAAAAGGCCTTTGACTTGGACTGATTTTGACACTCTGCAACTTGTGTTGTTTCCTGCATAGTGCCCACTGATCCAACCCAACCCCAAACGAAAAAAAGAGCAAACAATAGCATATGCATGGCAGCTTCCTCTCTCGTTTTCTTAAATGTCTCTCATCCTATAACTGGAGCCTGTCTCTATGCATCATACTTTATTGTTCATATAACATAAATAAGTTATTAATTGAAGTTGAGCATTGATTGACTGCTTAAGTATTTTCTAACCATTTCTGAATATATGTGACAAACAATCATGATTTACGAAAAATGACTAGAATCATATATATAAGAGAGTTCTGATTGTGCAACATGTATTGCATGTGAAAGTCATTTTTTCAATACCAGATGTTTCTCTTTTCAATGAATGAATCCTTTTATTTCATTAAGCTTGTGCTAACCCATCCATCTTAAAGGTTCTGTTTATGGGCAAAGAGAGAGATGGATTATCAGTGTACTTAATGTTGGGAGTGAGAACGAGAGATGACCGGAAATGTTAACTCAGTTGTTGCCATCTGCAATTGCGTCATCCATGATGGCCCCCAAGGCTATATACTAGAACGGGATGGATAGTCCTTATTTGCCCCCTTTTTGAGCTGCTTACAAGGTATAGTGTTGCCCAGAGAGTAGGCTTTATCTGGGGAACAAGGAATCACAAATTGCGTTTCAAGTGGGGGCCAAATCCCTCCCACTTCTCCATTTCAATTTATCTGTTACTCATAGCAAAACATATATATTAAAAAAAATTAAATATATATTTTAATGACATAAAAAATTTCATTCATATTCTTATTAATAATAAATTATTTAAAAATTATATTGAATGAGTTAAAATATAAAAAATAATAAATATATGAATAAAATTGATAAAAAAATTTATTTTTTGCCTAAATTATCTCAAACGACACATATTTTGTAACTCCATTCAACTCTCCAAACGACAGATAAATTGAAATAGAGGGAGTACTAATTAGGGTTGTTAAAACATGAACTCTAATCGTCCAAGAATCAATTCTATCAAAATCCTAAACGTATCATAAGACACAACTTCATGTGAACTCTTTGCTATACATATGACCTTGAATAAAAGTCCTCGTTGGGTTCGAAATAATGACAGAACAGTTATTTATTTTACATCAAGTAGTAGGAAAAAAGGGGAAAAGATTAGAGATACTTCTTAATCAATAACTAATGAGATCTCTTCTGAAATCATGTTGAGAAAAACAAACTCAAAATAACAATTTATAGTATGCCTTAATGAGGATAGGAGATTCCTTATGCTCGACGTGCTCACATGCTGAGGGGTAAATCAAAAAATCTCACTTCCCATAGTCGATTCAGGAAGTTTTGTTCGTTATCTTGTTGGACAGATGTTTCAGGAACTCCGTTTACATCTAAAGAGGACTACATGCAGGGATTAGATCAGAAACTCATACTACAACTCGAAAATCCACACTTTGATAATGCTTGTTGGTTCAGTATTACTGTCAAGTGATGCATTCGCGAGTCATTTCTTTTGGTGCATTAAACACAATGAGAGGATAGAAGATTAATGATGTACATTTAATGTACAGAAAATGCATGATTACATCCTCGAACCGCTTCCAAATATCCGCCAGAAGAATGATGATTACATGCTGTGTATCATCACCCAAAGGCCAAAGCAGAGGCTGCTAGAAATGCAATACCGAAACAACAGCCCAAATACTCCTCTCATAACGTAAGCAAGCTGGAGCCATGAGGTATTCCTGTGAAAGGTTGGCTAAGTTCTGTTGTTACTCATCATGTTTCTAAGGTTTTGTGCACATAGTTTCATGATCCATTGATGTGTTTTTAATTTAACAAGCACTGGACCCACTGTTTGCAAGCATTGGTAAATGAAGGTTTACATTATATGGATTTCGCTTAGAATGAAGCCTCCCGAGTTGATGCTTCTTCTTGAGTAATTCGACCCTGCGACGCTTTTGCTCCTTAGAGACTCCTTGAGATAGCCACCATCGATCGATCAAACTTCAAAGTGGTACAAACCTAACTAATGTAACAGGCAACACAGGAAAAAGAACTCAACTGACAACTGAAACACAAATCAACAACGGTCACAAGACGGCAATTTGTGGTCCAACTACATCGTATTATTGTTTCATTGCACTTGCAGTTGGACACGGACATCTCGATTGCGACATCCGTACATTTAGTTTTAGTCTCTTTCATAACTGAAAATTAAATTGATACTGAACTAAATGTGCCCTTTCATTTATCTCAATGAACGCGTTCAAGCAAATACGAATTGACGCCGATTAGAAAAGAAAAAAAAAAGCTCGTAAAAAGTGCTTCGACTCAAAGACATTTCAAGGATCATGTAGGTAGGATAACAGCTTGCCTACTGATTACAAATTACATGTATAATTACGACCCCAATAGTTGGTCGAATGCTAATGCAGCCTATAACACGGATTAGCTTTATATGAGCCCACACTACCCTTGGCATTTTAGGCAGTGATCGAGTTAGGATGTTATTGGCTTACTGTAAATAACAGCTGGAGTAATCGACAGATGATTATACCACGTCCGAACTACAGCATGATGGGAACGTCATTTTTTTAAAACGACCTTGGATGATTCACACTCATCACTTCTATCATAAGAGTGACAACAAGCCAGTACTTTGTATAGACAAGCTTATGTAACCCTCATGGTAGGCGTGGCACACTAACTAAAGAGCCTAGATCATTAAGAGTTGGCATGTCAATGTGAGCAATCCCAGGGTTCGTGCATCCGCCCAAGCAACACACTGGATCCCGTAATCTGATCAGACAATGCAGATTCGGGTTACTGTAACGTACGACATTCAGATTCAAAGAAAATTGGTGTACAGGCTGGGAAGATGCCGAGAGGACATGTCTGAATTTGTTCACAAATCCACAAGAAAACCAAATAAGACATACTTATACTGGACCATAATCAAATCAATACGACTAGAAACAGTGTATGAAAAAAGGATGCGAACCAATACGACTAGAAACCCTTGTGTAGTCGGAGAAAGTAGCCGATGGACCAAATGCCATACGTTAAGGAGACAACGACTAAAAACCTTGAAGACTAGGAAGCTTCATATTTAATTTTCGATTCATTTAAGAACCAAGAGTTCAATAAAAACTGAGAGCAACCCAATGACCAAATGCAACTTAACCGAACTTAGGAAGAATTAAAAGACAACTCTGAGGGTTGCTTATAGTTCTCTTTTGGTCACAAGAAAAGATGATGGGTCTTGATCTCCGAAAATAATGCAACAAAAGAGACTTTGGTCCGAACAGAAGCAACCTCGGAAAATTAATTAAAAGCGATCGTACATCAGCACATGTCGAACACACTCTAAAAAGAACAAGCTTTCACACTACAAGAAACAGTGTAATAGTGACGGTCGTGTTCTTAAACTGTTGCTAATTAACGACAGATTTACAAAATACGTCCAAAATATAGTTTGCGACAAAAAACATATGATGTCGCAAATTAGTGACGAATAAGCATTTACTGTCACAAATCTGCAACGAAACTCCTACTGTCGTAAATTAGAGACGAAGACAATACTTCCGTCGCAGACGTCGAAACCTAAAATTAGACAACGAATTCGATTTCCTCATTTTTCTTCTTCCTTTTCACATCTCCCTTCTCCTCTCAGGTCGCCACTGCATCCCACCGCCGCCTTATCCCCCACCTACTGGCACCATCTCGCGCCCTTCCCCTTCCCCCTTTCCCCTTCTTTTCCCCTCCCACCTCACACCATCCCATCCCCTCCTCCGACCGTCATAGTCCACCAGGGAGTCTCGTCACCGTCGTCGCTTGACCACCGGAGCCGACCATCACCACCGCCTGTGCCACCATCGCCATCCCTCACCACCACACCGTTACTTGCACATAGTAATTTCTAAATTCTAAATTTTTATTTTTATTTTTTGGTTATTGGTTTGATTTGTTATTGGAGGTTGATTGTTAGGTTGTTGATTATGATTAATTGTTGAAGATTGTTTCGATGATTGAAGTTGATTTGTAGGGATCGAGAGTATGTTTTGATCTGAGGATTGATTTGATGATTGTGTTGATTGTGTTGAACTTGTGAAATTAGATATTGGTTTGGTGATTTAAAGTTTAATGTTGTTGAAGGATAATATTGTAAGTGATGTATAGATTTACCTTTTTTAAAAATTTACGTGAGTGTTTAAGTACATTGAAACAACATATGTGCTAACGACATAAATCGTGTGGATCTCATATAGTGAAATGATGGATTCAATTAGGTGAATCTTTACATGTGCTAATTAGTTAGAATGACCTCAAAAATTTTAGTTAGATCAAAATTTGGACTGCTTTAAGTGAGTGTAATGACATAAATAAATTAATCTTTAATTGTTTGTGTATTGATTTATGATTAATCTATTATAAAATTATTATGGAATTTTAGACAACTTTGGATTTCTATATAATTTTAAAAGAGATAGTGGAATTACAATATGTTGGGACACTATTAGTGAAAGTGAAAGTGAGGATTATTTGCTATAGAACTAAAATGTAATAAATATAGCGATTTATGATTAATGTAATTGATATGGATCATGTTTTAATGGACAGAAAGATGGAATCGAATTTGTAATGATTTTACGATAAATCCTAGAAGTATGAACGGCTTGTCGATGGGTATTTGAACACCGTGTTTGCTAAAAACATCAAAAAATTTGTGAACTTCGTCTTTGAGAACCAGATTTTCAATTATCTTGGACACTTGAGATGCCCTCATGTCAAGTGGCATAATAGGATATATCAAACGCTGGATGAAGCAATAGTGCACTTGTATGAGCGGGATTTTGTGTCCAACTACTGGATATGGACACAACAGGATCAAACTGAGCAAGGAAAAGCCTAAAAAACCGATGCGTTCAAATCCATATGAGGATATGGTTGTGGATAGGTTTGGACTTGCTTATTCCGAGGTGTAGATCATGAGACGATGGATACTTTTGATGACAGTCCACTGTCTGCTTCCAAGCCTTTCTTGATATGTTGAATGCTACTAGGGAGCCATTGTGTCCTGGTTGCAGAGTGTCCCAACTAAAGGCTGCTTCCAGCTTATTGAACATCAAGTGTGAATACAACATACCGCACAGGACGATTGATGCCATTGCGACGTTGTTGAAAGACATTTGTCCTGAAGACAATGGGATGACGGATACGTCATACTCAACTAACCGGTTGATGAGAGGCATTCATCTTTCTGTTCAGAAGATAGACTTCGTCCCAATTGTTGTATGTTGTTCTGGAAGGATGCAGAGAACTTGGAGATGAGTTCCAACTGTGGGGCACGAAGGTACAAGGACAATCTTCGAGACAAGAAGCACATTGCTCATAAGGTGCTGCAATATTTTCCTATCACCCCGAGGTTACATCGTTTGTATGCAGCCAAGAGCACAGTTGAGACGATGTCTTGGCACACCAGTAACCGCACCTTTGAGGACATGATGTCGCATCCCTTGAACAGTGAACCTTGGAAATATTTGGATATGGAGTTTTCTTGGTTCTCTACAGAACCTTAGAACATTTGTTTGGGTCTATACACCGATGGGTTTGCTCCTTTCGGAAAGTCCGGGACTGAGTACTCATGCTGACCTGTGATATTGACCCAGTATAATCTTTCACCAGGCATGTGCATGAAGACTCCATACAAAATATTTTCTATGATCATTCCAAGGCCGAAGACTCCAAAGAGGAACCTGAATGTTTACTTGCAACCCTTGATCGAAGAGTTGACTCATCTGTAGAAGTTTAGGGAGCCCACTTACGATGTTTCCATGAGGCAGACCTTTCCGACGTATGGAATGCTTTCTGGATGGAACACGGTTAGAAGATTGACATATCCTTATTGTATAGAACGTACCAAGTCCTTTACACTGAAAAATGGTAGAAAAAAAAACTTGGTTTGACTAGCATCGTCTGTTTTTTGCCTCATGGACATCCGTTTCGAGCCAATAGAAGTGAGTTCTCGAAAAATTGGGTTGACTATGATGATCTAATCCCTACCCTTGGAATGAGCTCAAAACACTCAAAAACACTTGAAATGGCTAAAAATACAATATAACTACTCAAATAACTTGAAAATTATGAAAAGAGCATTGAAATTAAGTTAAAACACTCAAAGCACTTGAAAAGCTTAAAAACACTATGAGAACTACTCAAATCACTTGAAAAGGATAAAAACACCATAAGAACAACACCATTCACTTCAAAACGCACAAAAACGAATGAAAAGTGGTAAAAACACCATAAAACAACCTCAATTAACTTGAAAACTCAAGAAGCAACGAAAAGAGGCTTGAAATAACCTCATAACACTAAAAAACAAATGACCCTTCGTGCCTCCTTCTTCAAAACATAAGGAGCATCGGGCATAACCGCTTCCTTATGTCTCGTTTATTTTTCAATTTTCTCAACACCAACTTTGGACGCTTGCAATACAATTTGAGATTTTTTGTAGCTGTCACCGTGTCTTTGATCTTTCCCTTCACATTCATTATAGTGTCAAACAGATTGTCAAACACATTCTTCTCAACATGTATAACATCAAGATTATGCCTAATTAACAAGTTATGTCAATATGACAATCCAAAAAAAAGCTCTTCTTGCATCAATTATGAGTGACATGGAAGTAATCGGGATCGGAAGAGAACACACGAGACGTAACTCATTACCGTCATACATGGATCAAAATGCGAAATTTTTCTTATGGATATGTATCCAACTTGAGATGATAAGGAATGGTGTTTGAAGGGCCTGAAAAATCATGATTGTTATGTTTTCATCCAAAGGCTACTTCTAGTAGCTTTCAAGAAATTATTGCAACCTCATGTATGGAATGCCTTCATCAAATTGAGCTTATTCTTTAGAGATCTGTGTTATAATAATATACGCCGCGAGGACATGGAGAGATTGGAGATGTAGATCGCAGAGATTCTATGCAAGTTGCAAAGGTTGTTTCCTCCATCTATTTTTCAATTCTATGGAGCACTTGCTTTTGCATCTTTTACATAAGGCAAAAATTGCTGGACCTATGTATTATAAATGGATGTATCTTTTTGAAAGGTATATCTTATGCATTATAAAGTAATGCTTCCACTATTAGAGGTTTTCTGAACTAATGGTGTTTTAAGGGTTTCAAATTATGAATGATATCTCTTTTCAGGTTTCTGTTTCACCTTAAAAGTAAAATTGATAACAAGCCACATGTCGAGGACCCCATTTATGAGGCATATCTTATGAAGAAGCAGAGCAATTTTTGTCAACATTACTTTGGAAAAAAGATGGACATAAAGGCTCAAAATCCCCCTCGTAACTACGATGCTTCAAATGAGCCCGATAATCCTAATCTTATAAGTGTGCTTCACAAACATAAGGGATATGTCACGAGGAAGGGGAGAAAGGATACGTTAGCCGAGTAAGATAAAAAAGCCGCTCATAGATTTGTTCTATGAAATTATGAGCAAATTTCTCCTTTTGAAATGTATGAAAATCATTCTATTTACTAAATAACTTAATAAATTATCATACTCTTGAGAAAAAGATCTTTGTCTTATATATCAATTGTTATCAATCATAGATTATTCGAGTCAGAAACATTGAGAATATGGCCTTTAAGATCCGTTCAAAAAATTTGGAACAGATTTGAAGATTTGTGGCCTTCATGGGTTCAAAACTTGATAAGTATAATAAGTTTTGAATCACATTAAATTGATTAGTACTCCTTTTAGAATTGAAATTCTCAACATCTTTATTCCTTTTGAATGTGGGTCTTAAAAAATCCTATTGATGACTTGTTTCATAGCCTTAGTACACGATCAGCTGTTCAAGTGTATAAGTATCCACAATACTACATCAACGGATATTTGTTTGACATATACGATTATGGCTTAAGGAAAGCCAATATGAACTATCGGGTATGAGTTAAAGGGGATGGAGTTGATTATTGTGAGATTTTGAGAGAGATCGTGGAGTTGTAGTTCGTGGGGTGGAACGTTCATATGGAATGATTCTTTTCAAGTATGATTGGTTTGACTCCGACAGAGACCTCAATATGCACGCCAAATACAAGCTGGTTGAGATTGACAGGACGAAAAAGCATCGAGGGGGCTATGATCCTTTTATATTGACAAATCAAGCTATTCAAATATCCTATGCTACATATCCTAGCCTCACCAAGGCTCGAGATCATTGATATACGATGTTTAGGATGAAGACGCGAGGAATGATTGATACCCCCATTGAAAAGAAAACTTTTCAAAACGACACTTTTCACTCAGAAGTTTCGCTTGTCTTTGATGACAATGATATCGAAGATGGCCTTAATGAAGAGGACGGTGAATATGACGAGGAAGAGGAAGGGGTGCAAGAAGAGGACGGGGATGAGAATAAGGACGACAAGGATGAGAATTATGATGACGATGACGATGAAAATGATTAGAGTAAAAACCTATTCATATAGCTCTTAGATATGTAGTTGGATGTTTTGGATTCTTTGTTGTTTCATATGTTTTCAATGCTTTGATTGTAAATTTCTATGTTTTTTTTTTTTTTTTCATTTGTAGATGTCACGACGAGAACCTGGGAGGGGTAAGGGCGATTCTGATTGGTCATAGAGGGCTGCAGGTAAATTTAAAAAATTCTATTTCGTTTCTTTGATGTTTCGTTAATCTTTTACTCCCTCCGTTCCAAAAAAATTAACACACATACATATTTGTATTATTTTATACACATGAATATAAATCTCGTTTTCATATCAAATCACGTCTGATCGTCCCGTAACATGTATTAGGTTAAAAGTATATAACTTACTCAATAATTGATATTTCACGATAAATTTACAAAAAACTACGTTTGATCGTCATTGCACACGTGTCAAATTTTACATCGACACGTATGTCAAGTCAATCTATTTCATCTTTTTCGGGACAGAGGGATTAGATGTCAAATATATGAAATGTTCAATAATATTTTTTTAAAAATATAGGTAAGAGACTGATGATCCCC
>JAOVYX010021299.1:0-15920 GCA_035668315.1 Drosera spatulata
TGATGAAATAATACGCATGATTTGGATCGAGAGGGGTTAGGTTACCTTTGAAGCGTGTTTAACCCTAGTTTTACCTAAGGTTAAAGAATCCCTTAGAAACCCTAGGTTATCGTCCCACTGACTACACCGTCTCACGATCTCAATCCCTGCATTAATTCAGTATGAACCTAACGTTATTACGTATTTATATACGTATCTATCCATTTTAAGTATCATATACGTGATTAAAGAGGTTTCATCACTTGATCATGGTTTGAGGAGTACTTGTTGCCCCTGATTGAAGAAAATTCCGCTCAATACAAATGGTAGTGAATTAAACCAAAACCAAAATTCTATAATTATGGAACATCATGAGGATTAATTCTGAAAAATTTCATAATTTTTCGCAAAGCCGATTAGGCGTAACAATTCGTCAAAGACGACGTATAGGAATCTGTCCTAACCAGTTTCCAGATTTTGTATCCCAGATTAAAACAAGCATAACTACTTCGTTTCTCAACCAAATTGGATGATATTTATCTTGTTGGAAAACTAATGGAGTCCTCTTCAACTTTGTCTCAAGCATTACTTGTTGAATCAGGCTCTAAACAGGTACAAAACACACTCTGTTCTCAAACATCAAGACAGTCCAGGATCAGGACAGGTTGCACCATTTTAATTATAACTTCAAGAATTCAAATCCATATATAACGAAATTAAATTCGTTAGAAAGCTAAAACATAGATGTATCTTCACGAATTATTTCGTGAATTTTGAAGATCAAATTCAAAGCTTTTGAAGCTATTCAAGTAAGGTGCAAAAATCATAATATTTGAGTTCACCAACGAATACTTGTGTAAGGAGCTATGACGGATCATTTCCTCTTGATTTGATCCTTTCTCGTTGATGCTCCAAATGTCAAGATCAAAAGGAAAAAGAAAGAGAATGGAGCTAGAGAAGAACAAGGAGAAGTGTGATGATCATCCTTGCATTAGGCTTAGTGGATTAGGTTTAGTGGAGTGTTAGGTTATGGTGGAGGAGTTTGGTGCGCATGAAGTGGGGTGCTCGGTGGAGGAAGAAAGTGGAAAGGAGAAATGAAAGAAAAATGGAGGGAAAAGGGGATTTCAAACAATTAGGTCCCTCGTCGGTCTATTTTTATCTCAGTTTCGTATAAATAATCTTCCGTTAATTAATTCATGTCGATTTAATCATATCAAACACATTAATATTGTATTCCTTTTAACGATATAACTTTCGAAGACTAAAAACCGTTACGTTATAATATTATAACGTTGATTCGTACGTTAAAAATAAATCTGTGACCATAACGTCTCTCGATAATTAACCATTGTCGATTTAATTATCCAAAATATTTTATAATAATATTTTGTTCAATGATCGCAGATTTTCAGGCTCAAACCTGTGTCTCAAATGTATAATAACTTTCACGATGTAACGTTCATCGTTCTTAAATTTTTATTTACGCGTTCAACGCGTACACTTGGTACGTATATTTTTAATCCAATATATATGTTTAATTTCGATAAATTTTCGGGTTATTATAAATATGTAATAATGTTTTCAAATTCATGGATATCATGATATAATTTTTTGCTTTTATTGATTTTTTGTGGTTTTTCGTTTTGGTTTTGGATTTGTTGGATTTGAATTGATGCATTGTTTTTCTTTGTTCTAACGCACTGTTTAAAATAGGGAAAACAGGATGCCAGTTCAATGAAACAGTGCGTCAGTGTTTGTTTATTTTTTAAAAAATAAGAAGAAGAAAAATAGGTGCACTGTATGTTAATACAGGCGCACCGTTTAATATAGACGCACTGTTTGAATGAAACAGTGCGTTTGTGTTATGTAAATAGTACGTCTGAATTTTTTGATCATGTAAAGAAATTGAAACATGTTTTTCATTTATCCTTAACTTTTGTCATAATGTTCCATGACTTGGCATCTTTGTTTCCGTTTGACTTGACGCCCTGTTTCGTTGTGACATTTCATCGAACACATTATAAGTGTCTTCGTGTTGCTCTATTTTCTCATCCTTGTTGCTGACGTCAAGGATTATGAGAATGATTTTGATGATGATTTTGCACTCAAGTATCTTAATATCTTTCAAAAAGATGATCCGCGTCCACGAAAACTTGAAAATTTGAAATAGAGGTGTGGAGAGCAGGGAGAGAGCAAGGGAGGCGAAGAGGCGGGGAGAGAGAGAGAGAGAGAGAGAGAGAGAAGTGCGGTGGCGGCGGCTTGAAAACTTGAGATAAAGGTGTGTAGAGGAGGGAGAGATCAGGGGAGACGGAGAGAGAGAGGAGTGCGGTGGCGACGGCTTGAAAACTTGAATATTATTTAAAGTTAATAAAAATCCTAAAAGTATTCATTATTTAAAGCACGAGTATTATAACAATAAAACTTATGAAAAAGAGAAAATTACTTACCAGAATATTTTTTTAAAATCATTTCTCTAGAAGCACAATGTATGATTTTAATTCCCTATAAATACACTTTTAAAAAATTAAAGTATACTCTTCCTTTTCTATACAAATAAATACCATATGCACAATCCTAAACTCATCCATAACCATACCTTTACCCACGGCCACCGCCTTCCCTCCTCTCCTCTTCCCCATCAATCTCAATCGTCGTCGTCATCGTCACCGTTTTCTTCCTCTCCTCTGCTCCATTAATCTCAACAACTCCATCATTGTCTGATTGTCGCCTCTCTTCTCTCCTCTTCCCTATCAATCTCACCACACTCCACACAAAATCAAACTCCCTCGTCTTAGCAAAATCAAACCTGAGTTTCTTCTTCGCCCAATTGAATAGGGTCTAGAAGGTTTCGGGGACGAGTCGAGCCGGTTGAACATCGTCTTTATCAGACTTGAATCAGTCACGATTCAGTCGAGGGTGGTTTCGATATCCAAATTGGGTAAGAGACAAGGGTTTGTGAGGGTGGAGCGGAGAGTGGTGGAATTGGGGTTTGGAAAATTAGGGATAGAGTTTTGGTGGCTGGATTTAGGAATTGGGTATTGGATTAGGAAATTGGTGAAGTGTCGGATTAGGGATTGGTGATGGTATGGGTATAACTCCTAGTGGTACAACTTTTTTTCGAATGTACATAATTATAGGTCTAATTGAAGTGGTGACGACAGGTACAACTTTTTCTCAGGTTAGAATTGGTGACGATGGGCATAATTTTCGGGCGGGTACAACCTTTTCTTCCAGTCGGTACAAACTTTTGCTCAGTCGGGTACAACAACCTCGGGTACAACCAGCGACGTCGTCGACGATGGCCGCAGAAAAGAGGATGGGTTTAGTTAGGATTTTGGGTTTTAATTGTGTTTCCTTTTATATGAAAAAAGGTATTATTGTCTCGAGTGGTATCATTATTTTGGAAAGTGTATTTATAGGGAATTAAAATCATATTGATTATAGATTGGATCACAATCTCTTCCATCACTTAATGTTTTCAACACATACAATTCAGTGGTCCGCCGCTCTCACAATAATGGTTATTTACAATACTTCAGGCTGAAAGCTTATAGGATTAGGAAATTTACTCCTCGACATCTCGAATATCTCCTTACAAATCTCCCAACGATCCAAACTTGTTTTGATACCAACTCATGCAAGGAAGAAAGTGTGTCACCAACGATTTGGGTAGAAACTTTCAAATATTAAAAATACTAAAATTTAAAAGCATCAACAAATATACATTTTCAAAAATAATGCGAATTATTTTAAAGAGGCTTATAATGACTTTAAAATACTTAAAAACGAATGAAAAAGATAATAACATCATAAGTCAGAGAAACAAAAGCAGAAATCCAAAAACTTGAATGATTTTAGATAGGGCCTTCTTTAATGAATTTCAATTTATACATTTCAATTTTGGTTCGTTAAACGATTTTATTAATTGTCTTAATATCCTCTTGTGTTTGTTTTGTAATATTAGATCAATGTGATTGAGTTGAGTAACTTAATTCTAGATATGAGGGACTAATTTTTAAGACGATTAATCTTAGGACTAATAATTCTATTTCCAAAACAAACACATAATCGGTCAATTTCAGTTTCAGGTTCCGGTGAGCAATTTGTTTGTTTTGAATTGAAATTGTTGTCCTCTATCTCCATTTTTTTTTTCCAGAAAAAATAAAAAGCGAAACTAACAAGAAAAGCAACAAACCCCTCGGTGTCATAATAGAAAACCACCAACCACCGAGTATAATGTTATCTTATTTATAAAATTTTTATATAAAATATTTTATTTTATATTTTATATCACATCAATTCATTATATTATTTTTTTCTTTTTCTCATTCTTCACTCGCATAAGTCAAAGAACAAATTAGTATTTACATTAAAAATTAACACACACATAAATTATCAGTCAATCAATTATAATTTTTTTGAGACGAAGTGCACCTTCCAAAAAAAAATAAAAATTTATTAGATAGTGTTTGATATATGAAAACTTAAAAGTAACTTCCTCGATTCAAAAATAAATACAAACTAAACATCATGCACATATATCAAGGAAAGTGTTGAATTTGAAGAAAAAAAAATGACCCCTTTATTATCGTAAATGAGTGAGAAAACAAATAAAAAATAATAATAATAATGTGATATAAAATAAATTATAAAAATATTTGGATAATTTTTATTTTAAAATTTTTTATTTATTTTATGATTTAAATTTTATCGGGATGGACCGATTTATAAAATTGTCAGAAAAACACAAATATGACAAGCCGACATCATCACCTTTAGAAGATGGAAGGAGAGAGCTAGGCTCGCCAGCTACGGCTACCGCAGCAGACCCACAACAGGCCTATCTCTCAAATTCTGTTCTTTCTCTCCGAGGTGCCCTGTCCGGCTACTAAACAAAGGTAACACAATTTCTCCTATGCATAAAGCCTATCTTCTTTTCGATCTTGAAGTTGAAATAGTTGAACCTGCTGTTCAAAGCTTTTGCCAATCTCATTGTTTTATTTTGCACAACCTCGATTTTTCATGTCAAGCGTACAAGTGTTGTTTAGTGTGATTTATCTTTCAAGACAGGAATTGTTTTTCATCTTCTCGGAACCTGTACAAGTCGACGTCTTAACCTGACTTTATCTCAGATAAATTACGACCTATATTAATTTTCACTGTTATATACTCCCTCCGTCCCATAAATTTTACAACATATACGTATTTTATATATTCTATATATATGAATACAAGTTTCATTTTCATATCAAATCACGTTTGATCGTTCCGCAACATGTATTAGGTTGACGTACGTAACTTACACAACAATTGATGTTTCACGATAAGTTTATAAAAAAAAAATTACGTTTAATCGTCATTACATACGTGTCAAATTTTACATCGACACGCGTGTCGGATCAAAACGTTGCAAAGTTTATGGGACGAAGCGAGTATGCGTTTATACATGTTTCGTTTTGATATCAAATGAATTGATCAAAAGTTTTATTCATCATATGATTAAAATGCACAACTTAAACAATATTTGACGTTTCATAATAAATTATCGAAATACAACGTTTACTTATACAACGACGCGAGTCAAACTTTATTTCGAAATCTATGAAAATCAAATTATCAAAAATTTATTTGGAACGAAATGAATATTTATTTTGGACAGAGAGAGTAAAATATTAATTATACTCAAATGAATGGAAAATAGAATCTTGATCATATAGTTC
The DNA here is from genome assembly GCA_035668315.1 of Drosera spatulata. NCBI lineage: Eukaryota > Viridiplantae > Streptophyta > Magnoliopsida > Caryophyllales > Droseraceae > Drosera > Drosera spatulata. The sequence goes on from JAOVYX010021299.1 coordinate 5,700, forward strand.
GAAGGACTTGTTTTTGTTGAGCCAATTGAGCTCAACTCTATTAGGAAGTACTACAACAATAACATTGTATACGAGCTTAGGTAAAACCAAGTCTAGCGTTTCTTGTAACTAGCCAAAACCAAGTGAAATAGTTAATAACTAATCATCAAAAACTTGAGTAATTAATGACCAGTTAAAAGCAAATAAATAACCATGCAAATGATTATCCACCAACGAGCAAATGACTAAAATTCCTAAGTACCAACAAAAAACAATAAAAAAAACAAATGACTAATCATTCTCTAGTATTATATATTTTTAATTGATTTGAAGGGAAATGATCCATGACCCACGTTGGTTGTGTAAGTTTAAACAGACAACAAATCTCAGTCGTCCAATTGAAAAATAAACGATTAGATTAAAACCAAACTCATCTCTAGCCGATAAAAAAAATCACTGATTGCGGAATAATTTATCCCAGATGTACAAAAAAAAAATCAATGGTCTTCCGGGGTTTTTTTCTCGGATGGACTGATTCTTTCAGGAAAAAGAATCTCAGATGTATCATAAAAGTTAATGATCTTCCGGGGTTTTTTTTTTCCGGATAGACTGTTCCTTCCATAAAAAAGAACCCCGAATATAACGAAAATTCTTTGAATCTTGATCGTCATCTCACAAATGAACGATTAAGTAATGTTGGTTGTATAACCCTTTCTAACCAACGTATATCATGAATCATCAACCTGATTCGAAATTGATTTTGCTTACCCAAGAGACTTCCGGAGTTTAGAACTGTGATAATTCATATTCTCTTTTATGTCAATGAATTATAATGAAACGAATGTTTTCATATAGAATGGTATCACAAAACTATCAATAAGCCAACGAATCTCATAGGCAACAGTGTTATTTGAATAATGACCACCAAATCTATGTCACGGAAACTATCGATGATCATTCACAATCTCATAGGCAATTGTGTTACTTGAATCATGATTACCAAGACCGAACCGTCTTGAGACGTTATTGGTGTTTGTTACATTTGCGAGTACATGGGAGCATACAACTCTTGTGTTTTACAATTGATAACCCCGTTACGTTACAGTTGCAAATTTTTTGCCTCTTTAGTATGTGAAATTGTGAATGATGTTTATAATACAATCATAAATTGGCTAATACAATATGAATCTTGACATGTCTCAACATCTAACTGCATCCCACGGCATCGCGGAACTCCAAGAACACAAGTGCAGCACAGTAGTGAGCCAAAGCGCCCATCACGACGAGCACATGAAAGATCTGATGGCTCTGCCCGGCTATATCAAACCGTCCGGGCTTGAACCGCTCAGGAATCCGACTTACATAAAATACAGCACCAACGAGATAAAAGAATGCCATCAGCAACTCACAAGCTATGGTCACATTCCTCCTGGGATTGTCCCAGAGCAAGACAGCAGCATGTATAGCCGGAACCACGCCAAAGATTCCCATCAAGACGAAGAGTGTGGTCCGAAAACCTCGATATTCACCCGAAGAAAGTGTAGGAGAGAACAAGGTGATGGCGGTGAAGAGGCCCATAAGAGAGATCACGGAGAGATAGACGAGTTGCCATACTGGGTTGCATTGGAAAATGTAGTAGATGGGAGGGAAGAAGGACGTGATGATCATGATGGTGATACCGAAGTAATCTACACGAAGAAGCTGCATGCTGAGGTGGTGGGAGTGGCAGCAAAATAAATGGCAGATGCTGCTCGAAAAGAGGCAGAACATGGCGCCGCTTAAGAAGACATAGAACGGCCACCTTGTTGCAAGCATCTGCTCAGTCATGGAAATGTGATCATATCCTAGATGTATTATGTTGTTCATGTCAAGGAGCTTAGCCATTCCCTGAAACCATAATATAGTTTTAAGTCCTTGAATGGAAGGACAGCATAAAGTCATTATGCTCAAGATATGCATTGAGTAAATTAAACTCACCCTTAAATTGAACTAGTTCACAAAGCCATATTTCATATAAACATGTACCACAAAACAGTCAACAGATAAACTAAACCACGATAATGGGAATACCGACTAAACCACGATAATGTGAATACCGAGTCCCTAAAAATCGAAAAGAGAGCTGAACGTTCAAATGAATCAAAATGCTAGCAGAACACAAGATGCATCAATGTTTACTTGGAAAGAGTGGTAGATATTTACCATCAGTAGTTTTGTGTTGAGCCAAGTGATAATATCTGCTGCACCATATGGAAAGGATCTGCATTTAGCTAAACCATGAGAACAGGCACCAAATAAATCATGAGGCAAATAAGATCAATGTTGATTATTAGAGCCTTGTGCATTAACAGTTATCATCCCACACCGAATTCTAGAAACAGGGATTGTTAAGAGTAGAAACAGGAACTAATAGAAATTGTTAAGTCGATTCTATTGATTAAGCTAAATAGCTGCCGATTCGCTTAATCAAGGTCCAATAATCACCCAAATCAGTGCCGAGTCTATCGACCAATCGCTTTGGCTTTGCCAAGCGAGGAAAGGTATTCTGAAAGAGTTTCAAGCACACATTTCTCTTTGCCGGTCATGTAATCCGCGTGCTTACTATGGCATCATTCAAACCAAATCCAAACTAACACTACGTTAGTGTTGCACATGCTGTCTATGCTGGTACTACTAATCTTATGTCCACACTTTCTCTCTGCTTTAGCCAATTGCCTATAACATTGACGGTTAAATGAGCTGCATAAAATCCTGTATTTCTAATAGTGGAGAAGGAGCAATTTTAGTAACCATCACTTAATTTTTATTTTTATTTTTGGTCAAAATGATAGCAAGTTATCAACCAATTCTAACTACTGTCAGTCTATCACCGATCTGAGAAACGATATTCCTGTGCAGAGAGGATTGAAGCGGCTCGGCTATCATTTTCGTTTTTACAGCAGCCACAGCTAACCATTTACCATAATTCTTATACAAGAACTTATGCTAGGTAAACCATGAACCATATGGACAAACCACCCATGAAGACTAATATTTTAGGCAAGTCTTATGGAACAAAGCTCCTTAGTACATAACAACAACTCACCTATAATATTACATGGAATTGTTTACCTAACTGAACAAACAACAAAACTCACAAAATCAAATACAAAACAGTAGAAACTTTACCTCAACAGCTGAAGAAATTGAGGCACATGAACCAAATTCACCACAGTCAATCCCACGAACAAACCAAACCCAACCAAATGCCTGCACACAAAAGCACACACATCAAAACCAACAAATCTAACCTCAATTCATCAAACCAACCAAAACCCATTTCAATCCAACACAAATCCCCAAACCCCATGTTCCCAATTTACCACACAAAGCACCCAAACAACCCAATTATTATCCCTACAACAACACTAACTACCCAGGTTTCCAATTCTGCGGAGGAGGAGGACGAGACATACATAGTCTAACAGAAAGACTTTTCCCTAATCCAATTATAGCCCCTACAACAACACTAACTACCCATGTTGCCCGAAAGGATCTGGGGATGACAGGATCTGCGCAGTCTAATCCAATTATCCGTACTACTTACGTCCAAATATTGAGCGTCTCATTATGCCAACGAAACAAGCTCAACGCGGCATCCCGAATCGGCCACTCGACACGATAATACTTCCTAATGAACTCGTTATCCTTCATGTAATCCGGCAACTCATCGAACGTCGACAAAGCCCATCTCTTCTTCCTCTTCGTATTCACCTCTTTTCTTCTCTCACCACCACCACCATTAACCTCCTCCGCCTCGCCGGGGATTGGTGTTTGGTGCATTTGGGTTTGAGAATTGTGATTTCTTGATCGGATTTTATTGGTGGTGGAATTCATTTCCACCGGTGATGGGTGGTGGTGGTGATGGTGGAGGGGTTTATAGGGAATGAAAGGGAGATCAGAGCTGGTGATTTCTGGTGAGAGCAATTAATTTGGGACTGCGGTTGAATAGGGTACGATGGCCCCCACTTGGAGTTTGTTTTGTTTTCAGCGTAAGTTTAGCTAAAGACAAAAGATAATGAAAGTAACCAACTCACTTATTATCGTCAAGTATTTGTGAAAGTGTGAGATGAATATAATCTTATTATGCCTTGATCGTAAGCCAATGAAGAAGAATCATATATCGTTGAATTAAGCCCTTCATATTGTTAATGATAAAGAAACCAAATTAGTTAACTCCGTCAATTAAAGATATCGTAACGATGAGATATACGAAGACTTAACACTTATTTCATTTGTCCCAATACATACACAATGGTTAGACCGTATATAATCAACATTTATATGAGAAAATTTTGACTCATGTCGTGAAATAGTCAATCAACATAATTTTTCGTACGATATTAATGATAAAACAGATTATACTATATTTTTTTCTAAAATAATGTTATGTTGTATTAAACGAGAACTTCTTCAATATTGCCTTTGACTTTTAAAGCGAACTTTTTATATGGTTAAGGCTCTACCACCATTGCATCAAACTAAGTACAGATTACTCCCCCGATGCTATAATGTATATAATATTTTTTTTTTGAGTCTTAATTTACTTGTAATTTTTTTCTCTTTTAATTAATATTTAATTTAAAAAAATCACTTCAATCATATTTTGATACAGTACATCCATTACCTCCTCTCATAACAACCTCACCGTCCCTAAAAAATATTCTTTCTTTATCAAATTTCAAAAAAATTTAACATATACATAAATCTATATATCAGATCAAACGATTATAAATATTATAAGACGGATTGAGTATTATTTTTCTTTAATGGGGTATGATCGTGGTTGTATTTTGTAGAACTAATATGAAAAAACTTGACGTAACAACAAACATCAATTATATCAATACCACAATACATTGCTTGTACTCCATGTTAACCCTAAACATATTAGAAACAAATCAATGATTAAACGTTGCTTTTAACTACTCATTAGATTTCCAGTTATGAACGAATTAGTTTCTTGAGAGATTTTCTAAGAAGGATATTCCTTGACTTTTACCGATTAATACAGTCGACTGGCCAAGGAATTATTACCTGTCAATAGTTCTAGGTAGTTGCACAATGCCCAGGCTCTCACGATATAGGCCCATCCATTTTGCTTTATTAATGAGTATTATTCATTCATAAAGTTTGATCGTCTCATGTCTCATTAAACGAGTTCATATCTTACACCAACAATCTATCATATCACCATTGTGTATTTTACTTCCACAATGAAGCATAATTTTCATTGGAGTAATCAATTACAATATGTATAAATATAAATAGAAGCTTTTGTGATTGGTTATATGTCCTTTTAAACTAAATATACTTTTGTTGTTTGTTTTTGTTTTTTGTTTTTTTCTTTGTTTTTTGTTTTTTTTTTTTTTTTTTTTGTTCTAACTAAAACAACAAAAAATGGACCACTAAGATTTTTTTTTATACCCAAAAAATGTTGTGGTCCATTTTTTGTTGTTGAGTGGAACGAACAAGTGTTTTCAATGCAACCAACCTGGGTTGGTTTAGTGGTGTTCGACTCAACATTCTTCTTGAAGGTCTTGGGTTCGAATCCCACTAACCCCGATGCTGGTGGGGGGGCGCCTTCTCAGTGTCCGGGGGATTAGTCGAGATGCGCGCGAGCTGATCTGGACACGCTCGTCACAAAAAAAAAAACAAAAAAAAAACAAGTGTTTTCAATGCAATACAACTACACAAGTTCTACAAAGAATGTTGACGAAAACGATATATTTACTTATCTTTATTACAGACTAGTTTCAAACATATATAACATATATGATTAATATATTATTAAAATTTTAAAGATAATCTTTTACGTCTACATAATATATTATGTTTATTCAATGTTTTCATAATGCCAACCCATATATTAATCTTTAGAGGTTTATAACCATTATAAACCCATTAATCTCAATTTATCAATGAAAAAGTGTGATTATTCTAAATACATACATTAAACATTAGAAATCCAAGTACAAATTAACCACTAAAAGAGCATAAACACATAATTATTAAAACTCCAACCCATGTAGAAACTCATAACCATAAAAACTCATTAGGCCCAATTTATTAACAAAAAAAAAAGAGAAAAAAAGAAAAGAAAAGAGTGATTGTAACATTATATATTTAGCATTAGAAACCCAATCATATATTAATCATTAGAAATCTATAATCTTAAAAATCCATTAGACCTAATTTACCAACAAAAAGATAAATGATTGTAACATTATATATTTATATAGATAACAAAAAAATTGGGCCTACCCTTTGGACAGGCCTCGGATCGGAATGGCATCCGTCGGATGACATTTCATGTAGCCCAGCGCCCTGTCACGGGGTTACATTCTTACAACCCGTGTGGCACTCAAACTACTCATACCTTCGTTCGAGCTCAGCCTATATCCAATGCCACAAGACAAAAGTAAGAACACCGAAAGAGAATAGAAACTTGAAAATAAGAAGGATATGTGGATCTCAAAGAAGAGATTGTTTTGTATTGAAATTGGTGATTCGACAAATGAGTCAAGACCCCTTTATATATAAGTCCTCCTCCACAACCAACGATGGAGATTGAAATGATCTAACGGTCTATATCTACACGTAGACTTTTCTTTTAACCCACCCAAGGTAAACTTTGATGGCTTTTTAGAACTTACCTCCCTAGGATAAGCCTTTGTGGCTTTCTAGGTCTCTATCTGCCTAGGATAAGCCTCGATGCTAAAATATGACTATCTAAAAGGTATGACTTTCTACATGATCATCTCTATCAAGTAAAATCCTCACCAATTTAGCTCATCCATGACATGCTCCGCCACCTATGTCGCAAACGTCCTCGTCGCGACGAACTTGAACGCCTCGATTTTTCCCTTGAATCGTCCCGATAAGTCTTCGAGCTTCCATCTTGTCGTCTTAGTGGAAGTTGCTTCCCGTGTTCCTTCAATAAGATTTCTGAAATCTTCTATGGCACCTCCTTTACCACTTGAGAGATCTCGCCTCTCCTCAACCGAGTATGTTTCTCACTTTTGATTTCCTTGGAGAATTGCATGGTTGCCACCATCTTTGCTTGAGTCTTCATTGCACGTCATACCATCGAAATCACGCAAACTCCATCGTCCTTCGCTATATGCAATAGCGAAATGGATTGGTATCGCCTTCACACCCTCGATGAAGTCGATTCCAAGCACCAAAGGATAGTCGTCCATGGGAACGACTGTGAGATCCATTGATCCCTTCCAATCGCCAATACGAAGCCGTACGCCACGGGCCACGCCATCGATTGGTTTGGCCTACGGGTTCACCGTCTTGAGCATGCCTTGCTCATTGTCGACTCGAAGTACAAGTCGTTTTGCCTCTCCCCGCGAGACAAGGCTGTGAGTTATCCCGATATCAACCAAGGCATGAGTTGTATACGATCCGATCACTGCATCGACGCACATCAACCCTTTCGATGAAGTCTTCTCTTCCATGGTCTTCATCGTATTAAGGATTCTCAATGATCTCATCTCTTACACGGGTTCTTCCTCCACCTGAGCAACCATAGCCATGAGAGTATTCTTCTTCAAACACTCCCGAAAGAAGTGAGGGCCATCACACAAGAAGCACTTTACCTCACCCTTGGACTTCACCGCGTCCTTGGATGTGCTCTTTGTCCATCCTCCTTTCTATCCTTTCTTCGAGTCACTCTTACTCGCGAAACTCAAAGTCGACTTGATCCCTTCATGGCTCTCTTCTCCACCTTTCTTGGGGTCACTCCTCGACTCCTTGCCCCTTAGAGACTGGCTCCTCTTGAATTCGATGAATGACTCCGTCGCTGCTATGGTCGCCGTAAGAGTTTGGACACCACGTCGTTGTAACTCTTGTTGTGCCCATAGTTGAAGTCCATCCTTGAAGTAGATGAGCTTGTCATTCTCGGACATGTCCGAGATTTGGAAAAGCAACTCCGTGAAGCTCTTCATATAATCCCAAATGCTACCCACTTGTCTCAACTTTTGAAATTATTTCTTGACTTCATATTGGGCATTCTCCGGATAAAAGTGAAGTTTGAGATCCTTCTTGAAGTCTTTCCAAGTGTCTAGAGAGAAGACACCCGCTTGGATGTCGTTATAGCGATCACGCCACGACATGGTCGTCGTATCGGAGAGAAAGAGCGTTGTTGTCTTGACCTTCATCTCTTCATTCTCTATGCCCAAGTGATCAAAGTATTGATCCATGTTGAAAAGAAAAGTGTCAAACTCCTTCGCATCTCGCTTTCCGGAGACGACCCTTGGCTTAGGGGCCTGAACGCGTGGTCCATTCCTAAGAATACTGGCATCTCCATTTGTTATGGCCTTCTTGCATAATGAAACATCCTCCCTCATGACCTTCATTTCCTTTTGAAGAGAAGTCACCACCGCGTGAACATCATCAACTTGCACTTGCAACTCCTTACGAAGTTTGTCCATGAATGAGTTGAGGACACCTTAAAATTCACCCTTGAACTCATCTTTCCGAGCATCAATAGTCTCGTTGCTTGGCACATCGTCCTCCAATCTCACCACCATCTTCTCCACGATCTCCTCCATCCTTCCGAGTCGTGACTCGAAGGACGTTAGGAAATCCTTCGATTTGGCCCTCCCTTTGCGTATGGTGACGTTCGCGGTGTTCATCTCCTCAACAATCTCGGTCATGTTGCTTTGATCCGCCATTCTCTTCTTACTTGAACCTTCGCTCTGATACCAACTGTCACGGGGTTAGATTCTTGCAACCCATACAGCACTCAAATTGCTCACACCTTCGTTCGAGCTCAGCCTAACTCCAATGCCACAAGACAAAAATAAGAACATCAAAAGAGAATAGAAACTTGAAAGTAAGAAGGATATGTGGATCTCAAGGGAGAGATTATTTTGTATTGAAATTGGTGGTTTGCCAAATGAGACAAGACCCCTTTATATACAAGTTCTCCTCCGAATAGAAATTTGAAAGTAAGAAGGATATATGGATCTCAAGGGAGAGATTGTTTTGTATTGAATTGGTGGTTTGACAAATGAGTCAAAACCCCTTTATATACAAGTTCTCCTCTACAACCAACAGTGAAGATCGAAACGATCTAACGGCCTATATCTATATTTAGACTTTTCTTTTAACCCACCCAAAATAAATCTTGATGGCTTTCTAAAACTTTACCTCCCTAGGATAAACCTTTGTGGTTTTTTAGGTCTTTATAAGATAAGTCTTGATGTTAAAATATGACTATCTACAAAATGTGACTTTTCAAATGATCATCTCTATCAAATAAAAACCTAACCAACTTAACTCATCCGTGATAGCCCGTTGGCCTGACGCCCTGACCCAAACTATGATAGAAGCCCAAAGGCACGGGACAAATTGACACTTCACAGTACAAATGTTTTCGACGAAGGATCATATTTTTTTTCTGAAACCAAGAACATGTTACAGGACAGCTGCTGAATCAAGTGAATCAGTTTGTGTATATTTCCAGTCAAAATCTTCCCAACATTTCTCAATGTACAAATTCACACATCCACCAAAGACAACCGATGAGGCGACTACTCCCTATTCCACACAATCAGCACCCGCCAATGGCTCACGACGAGAACAGGAAAGCATTGTTCGAACACTCCTCTTAGCTTGATCATTGCGCTGCTTGCCAGCTGAGACACTGTCGAAAGTTGCAGTTCAAATCCTGCTTCGTATTCTTTTGAGACAGGAAGAGCGCGGTATGCAGGTTCCACGGTGTCTCATTTTGTTGGACACATTGATCCAATGGCATTCTTGATTCCCTTGTGAACAAGAAATCTCGATGCAATGGTCAGAGGTATATCAGCGTCGGAAGAAAAGTTTAAGACGGGGAAGACGGAACCTTAACCTCTTCCACCTGCTGCTCGCAAGCGCAGGATGCAAGCCCAGAATGTGTTCTGGCATGAAGTCGTGCCTTGTCAAAATGCCCGCCACGGGAAACCCCTGCAATGAAGCAAAGTAGTCAGAAAAAATGAACTGTTTTCCTGATCAAATCAAGACGATGTCGCTTACATTGCGAAAATGAGATCACTTAAACAAATTACTTACTCCGGGGTACTTCGGTATTATTAGCAGGTGCCTGAGACCAACTTCCCGGAAAAGTATCAGGGCCTTCGCTAATGACATTGTTTCGACGACAGTGTAAGGTGATGCGTTCGTGAAGGGATGCAAGTCTATGAACATTTC
>JAOVYX010021300.1:0-15919 GCA_035668315.1 Drosera spatulata
TCATTATCCAGGAGCACAGCTACATCTGTGTGCTCAAGGAGGGAATGAGTCGAGAGAACACTGTTGTATGGTTCAACAACAGCTGTTGACACCTGCAATCAATATACAATAACCAGTTTTGAACACAGAGCAATACAAATCACATAATGAAATTGTAGAAAAAGCTGCACTTTTATTTGACAGCATAATTCAATAGCTCAACAAGATAACATCAGTGCAAACTTCTAATCCCCATTTTTCGTTTCAAGTCTTCAACCCCCCCAGCTTATGTCGTGAATCACATTAGTCATGAATCAGATGACTGTTTACATTACGTATTAGTTGTCATTTGTCTAAACAAATAACACATGTTTTACGGGGTGGGTTGAGCACCGGCTGGGGAGGGGATAAAATCTCAACCAAGATAGACTCGACATATGAAAGAAAACTTTGATGCGTTAATCATTGATGTAGAATGCTGCCAAACACAATTAAGATCAATGAAAGGTACTAACATCCACATCATGTGGGCAGAATTTTGGTCCCCATGTAAAAAACATCTACAATCTTCTTTCAGTGACAAAAAAAAAAAAAAAAAAGAAATGCAAAAGAATTTTCAACAGCCTTGACGAGACAATCCTCACCTGAGGAGAAGGGTATATGGTGAAGCCAAGCTTTGACTTCTTCCCATAGTCCACGGACAAGCGTTCTAGCAGCAAAGATCCAAGACCAGAACCAGTACCACCACCAACCGCATTGAAGACCAAGAACCCTTGCAAGCCGGTGCAATTGTCAGCTAACTTCCTCACTCGATCTAGACATAGGTCCACGATCTCCTTTCCCACTGCAATACCATCAAACAGAGCGATTAGTTATATTCAAAGATAGAAACACAAAGAGCAATGCAGCAACAAGAGCACCCAATTACCAGTATAATGCCCCCTAGCAAAGTTGTTGGCGGCATCTTCTTTTCCAGAGATGAGCTGCTCGGGATGGAAGAGTTGACGATACGTGCCAGTCCTTACTTCATCAATAACAGTTGGTTCCAGATCAACGAACACAGCTCTAGGGACATGTTTCCCTGCACCGGTTTCGCTGAAGAAAGTGTTGAAAGCATCGTGGCCAACCCCCACGGTGTTGTCACTGCACAACCGCAAGAGCAAAAATGATGTAAGCCACTGTGGAGATAGAAAAGAAATAATGGGTCTACTACCATTAGTTCGAACTTTTGGTAGAGTTGATTTCACGACATGACATCAGAACAAGTATGACAATGAGATCACGAGTTCGAACTCTACAGCTCTCAATTGTTGTTGTGTTACTTGGTTTGTGTTGGGATAGTGCATTGTTACGCAAAACCCAAATGGGCTTTCACGTGATGGAAAGTGTGGAGATACAAAAAAGAATAAAAAAATAATGGACCTATTATCATTAATTCGAATTTTTGGTAGAGTTAGTTTTACGACAACCACAAACTAATGTTCAGGAATTCGATCGATCCTGGCAGATGACAACAAACCATGCAAAAACTTAATATGAACAAAATCACAAACTTCTCAAGGGAAAAAATACCAAGAATTGGTTCCACAACCATTCTAACGCAATCCACCAAGCACCAATTGAAAATGTCAAATTCAACGATGGACAACTTCTTTTGCTGAAAGAGAATCCCATTTCTTTTTGTAGAAGTGCATAACAGAACCTACGATACACTAATCTTGTCCAAAGAGTCCAAAATTTAGAACAAATCTTTTTGTTCTTTCCTCTCGACATCCTGCCTCAAGAAAAACACCTCTTTTGTGTAGATAATCACAAGAAAAAACGCAAGATATACTGCAATGTTGCACAGAATTCACAATGTAGTTCTAAACAAAGTGATTCGAATCCCCTAGACATCCTGTCTCAAAAGCTACAATGTCGGATGATATTAAGATATGTAGCATTACAAGCTAGCACACATGCTTCGGCAATATCTGAACAACGTCAAATATGAGTTCCACACTACACCATGAGATTGTCAAAGAAGCCTGGCCAACCGTTGGGCGCTAATGGAAAACAAAGCTTCAGATCTGAATTCAAGAAAAAGAAAAAACGCCAAGATCTGAGTCCATTTTTCCAAGAAACTAGCATCACCTCCATTATATCCACCTCCGGTTTAATGCATCCACACCTCAAACACCAACGTTCTCATTTCAAATCATCCAATTCCAAAATTCCAAACAACACGAACTAGATCTGACCCTGACTAACCGAAACGTCACTAACACCCGAATCTCACCACAGGCAAATCCAATCCAACTTAACACAAGAATCAAACCAAACCGTCAACATCGAATCGCATTTCCCGAAGCGCAATGTCACAGATCTGGCCCTAACTAACGTAAACAACACCGACATTCCATTCTTAACACAATAAAATCAAATCCATAACAACAAACACAACAATGAAACCAAACCGTCATCCTCGAAACCCCAAGCCCCTCAACGCATTGCCAAAGATCTGGCCAAAATCGACACCACCGCCACCACAACAACCATTACATCCATAACAACAACAACAACAACAACAATAGAAACGAGAGAGATACAAAAGAGTGTAGTTAACGAGAAGAGATGAAGAAACCTAACCTTGGCATGATGCCATCGGGCTGAATGCCATGTTCGAGGCAGTAGAGCTCCCAGCAGGAGTTGCCGACCTGAATCCCCGCTTGTCCGATGTGAATGCTGATTATCTCCCTCATCTTCTTCCTTCTTCGATTTCCTCTTCTCCTTTCGCCTTCGTGTTCGAATTCCTCTCTTCTCTGCTATGGATTCTGCGTCGGTAGTGGTTGGAGGGAATGGGGGAATGAGGAAGAGAGGAACCCTAGAAATGGGAATGGAGAGAGGGAAATGACAGAGGGGATTGATTGGGTGGATGTGTGAGTGTGGGATGGGTTGGCATTTACTGTAACAGGTCACGATACAAGAAAGGTGGTTGGTTGTTGAAAAACAACTCGTACGTTTTTTGTTTTTTTTTTTTCGTTTGTTCTTTTTCGTTTTTTTGGATAAGCAAGAAAGAAAGGTGCTTGCTTTCATAAGTTTGATATTTTGATTGGGAGAAGACGGAACTTCTGGTATGGGGGAGAAATATCATACTCTACAATGGTGAAATCGTAAGGATTGAATTTCGTGAGTAGGTATCAATATGTTGTGTGTCAAATCATGTTTGTTTCTTTAAAAAAATCAAAATGGTAGAAACATGTCAATTCATTTTTTTTTTTTTTGCTTTTTTTTTTTTTGGATAATAAACTCATCAACATGTTTCTTATTCGTTCTAATAAATCCTTTTTTTTTAATGATAAACTCATCAACATGTCTCTTATTCGTTCTAGTAAACCCCATTTAGAGCAAAAGAAAAATAAGAATGTTTTACATACTATATCAAATGTATCCAAATCTCATCAAGCTATAGTCTAAATATTCCTCATTATAACCTTCCCCATGTGAAACAAAACTCCAATCGTGTACAAAATTGATCTCTATCATAGACCTTGTGATCCTATATGGACGAAGTCGATACTCACCGTCCCATGGAGTACATGAAGAGCACCATGCCTGCAGACATTATAGACCAGTTAATATTAATCACTATAGAAAAAGCCATACAAAATGCCTTGAACTAAAACGAAACATGTTCTTGCATCGATGTTTTAGCCAACACGACGACTCATTTTAGCGTTAGCGTGATTTGTATGGCTCCGCGGCAGTTTCGCACGAATGACTCACTATCACCTTTCTCCTGCATACATAGAAGATGGAAAACATCGCATTCTTGATACAAAAATGAAGAAACAAAAGAAATCATAGTACGTAAATCTGGTTGGTACACACATATAGATGTAATGGTACTAGCTACAGGGCATGATCTGGTCCTGTGGACGTGACCACTTTGTCATACCAGCTCTGTGGTATAAAAAACGCAATCGTTTGATTTGATATAGAATTATATATATATTAAATTTATATTCATAATAAGATTTATTATAATAATTATAAAAAAAATTAATAAAATTTATTATATGAAAAAATTCTCATATAAAAACACGTTGTATTTAATATAAGATGATCTAGAAAAAAGTGAGATTTTTTCGTGGGTCCAAATGAGGAATATAAAGCCATGACAGGTTGATGCAGCAAAGGCCTTGTGTCAGGTGAGCAGCCACCAACCATCGTTGTTGTATGTCAACTGTAATAATGTGCCAGTTACCAGCAACATGCAACGAATACTGTTTCATGACGTAGTTATTTTCAACTATTGAGGACATAAAAAATAGAAAGAAATATATAAATATCTCATTCTTTTCCTACATTGTCAATTGACGTGCTGAGGTAACAAGGTATCCACTCTCATATACATGTTCTACTTTGCTCTCACAAGATAAGAACTCTTCATCCAAAAAAAATCAAAGAGACAAACAGCTTGAACATCAAGGTTCAAAAGTTCAAATTTGGATGCCGTAGTTTTATTGAATTCAAAGGTACATGTATAGTGACTACAGGTTTCAGAATCATCATAAAACCAAACTTCGAGAATAACCTGAACAGTTCATATTTAAAAAGATAACGTTCGTTCCATAGCCTCCTCACACCCCTAAAATAACATAGCATTGCGTAAACATCAGTCAAAATTTCCTCATACAATATACCGAAGCATGGAGCCGAATCCATCACAGTATGATAATTTGATATCCTAGCCTGCATGTTTATGCAAGGAAGCTTGGATCAGTCATTCAGGAATTGGGGCCGAAAAATAAATCAGTCAGTTCGGCATCGTGCCTCCAACAAGCAAAACAATGCACACCCTCTCCCTACTCCCCCAAAGCAGGCGACCATGCAGACGCAGAATTACCACCAATAAACATGCCAAAGTAGGAAGTGCTCCACTATTCTCAACTCAAGAACAGCAAGCAAAACGGAGTCATCATTCTTTTGCCCTGCCAAAGAGAAGCAAACGTAAGGACTTGTTAGCAACTTAGCAGCAACCAGCAAGACTGAGGATTCACAAGAAATCAACCAATAACGGTGGAAAACAAAATGAAACAGCAGATGCCAGATGCTATGCTGATATGTCCATACCCAGTTCCCTTGGCTTTTCTTTCTTTTCTCTGCAGCCATGCCATCATGTAGTGTATTTAATTCCACAAAACACATGTAGCAGAAATTTTTCCCCAGAAGGAGGTAGAGAAATTCTGTTCCCCCAAACAACGTAGATTCTTTTAGATCTTTTGCTGTTAGATCTTATTCAATCAATTTGTTTTGCCTCATAACATCTCTGCTTGCCATACTTAAGAAGGGAGATAAACTAAAAAAAACCAATTCTGTACCACCTTAACATCAACATAAAAGTTACTCGTCCAAATATGAGAGCATAATTGCAATACTGACCTGGTCATGTATGAGTCATCCGCCGTATTGATAACTATTGCATCGCCAATCACAATAAAAGGAGGTGCCTGGATTTTATAAGAATGCAAAGAGAGTTATAACATATAAGTATGAGACAAGAGTCACAGGATATTCTCTGAACAAGTTCTAGAACGATGACGATAGTGCTATCCTGGTATGCAACAAACTGACTGCAAGCAAGGAATTTCAATTAGTAAGACGAGAGCAAATACGATCTTTCACAAGCTCAAGCAAAGACATTACATGATAATTCTTACTAAACAAGCTCTATATTTTCACCTGGAACTGCACTGAATCTAAAAATTATGCAGGTTAATGTTAGTATGAAGGTAAATATTAGACGAAAATCACTTACAAGAACTGTTAGGCCATTGTCCAGCACAACTCTTTTATACCTATGGCAAAGAAGCAGGAAGGGGAAAATTTAGGCTAGAAAAGAGTGAAACATAGCGAGTAATCACAACAGGCAAAGAACTCGAGCAAAGCTAGTACCCTACCAAAAACTAAAGCACATGGCACACAATGAATCATCAAGAATACCCTAAAAGGACCCCCTCTCTTTCTTTAAAACCTATCAAAACGCTAAACATACTGAAAGTACCAAGATTTGCACGCTCATAAGATAGCATTGCATAAAGCTCGTAATACTCAGTGTTCTTCTGCTAGAAGTTCCTTCATCCGATGAGAATTAAAACCGCATTTCAAGCAAGATGAGATCGTGCTAGTAAATGCAACAGGTGAAAACGTCAACCAGGAAAGTAAGTTGAAGATTGGATTAAAAGCATGGCATTGGCTAGAGAACCACTTGCAAATAGCAAATAGTACACCACCTGTATTAAAAAAAAACAGAATGAAAGAAAGAAAGAAAGAGGGACCAGCAAATACAAAAAGGGAAAAAAAAACAAAAACAAATTGACCAAAATCGAGCATATGTTCTTCTAGGCATCACTGGAAGACGTACCCATTCCAAACCAAACTCGCATTCACATTATAAACTGCAAATTTTTTGCTTTAGTTCACTGAAACTAACGTTTCTGGAGTTACTTTTCACTCAGGTTTGTTGAAGATGCATCTCGGATTTGTTCGATGACAATTGACAAGTGTTTACTGCAGGTACAAGTTTTTGTTCTTATTTTTCTTGATACAGCTGCATACAAGTTTTATACAATAAAAGGCTGGATGCTAGAGAGAAAGAACTTTAGTTTCAGTCTTCTGTTGCTAAGAGTTTGTTTTCCAACAAAGCGACCGCAGGAAGAGCGCAAAGAGAAATTTGGCACACCCGAAATTTCAGTTTCTAAATAATTCGGTATCTTAATCATCTTAATTTTTTTTTAAAGAACCTAAGACACCAAGTTTCTTTTCTTAACATACACAAGATGAAGATAACATGTGAGAGACGCAAGTTGTCAAAAAAATTGCATAAGGTTCAATATACAAGCAAAACAAACTAAACAGCTAGTAGATATGAGCAGCAGCATCTCAACAAGTGAAGATAAGCGAAGCATACTGTTGTGTGGCTGAAAGTCCCTTCATAGGAGTCTGTGCTTCCATTACAGTGCATGTTACACGTTGTGGAACTGAAGCGGACATCGGTCTCTCATCATAATACTGGACCGTGACCTTCATATCATCTGCTCTGTGAGAAAACGGCATTAATTAATCAAATATAAAGAAACACATCCAACGAGACACACAAGACACTGTCATAATTATCTGGACTATGAGATACATGTGAACAAACGAAGTCAGCTGAGTTCAATCGAGACTGCCATTATGTCCAATTGTTTTCCGTAAGTACAACATTCTGTCGAAGGAACAGTTTTAGCATGAAGTAAGGGCTATCCATCCATAAACAAAGATACAAGTTATAAAGACTTGTCAGATATTTACAAACCTTTGAGATATACAGCAGACTTTCCAAACAATTCTTTAGGGACTTCTACTTGCTCATATGAATCAGAGCTGCAAGAAAAAGGATGGACAAAATTAAACAAACAATTCAAGTATTTCACCAAACAAAGAGAGAAGGAACAAACAGGTAGCCGAAAACCCACTCCATCAGAACGACGGTATCTCCCTCCGTGTACAAATATGCGAATGATTTCTCTTCTACATATACCCCTGCAGTAGACCCCATATTACCATATGCTTTGACATTTGGAAGACCACGGGACAAGACATGTTATTCAATTTGGATACAGAAAGATGAGACCATGAAGTTTTGCGAAATCTTAATGCTTAACGTCTATCACCAGCATAAAAATGACATATATAAAAGCATTAATTTGTGCTATGATTCCACAACTTGTATATATGACACCCGCCTAAAACAACAGGTATTTGGATATCATTGACAAGAATGAGATGAAAAGCTCCCCAAAAATCCTGGACATAGACTCTAGAAACCGAACACAGGAAGTAGGAAAAAAGCAGCATACTTTCGATGGCCTCATCTGTACGAAATTTTTCAGTCACTTTGTTGCCACCATCAACATCACGGAGCTCAACCTGTGATGCACAGAGACATCAAAATTTTCTAAAGTCTGCAAAGATTATTGAGATCAAAGTTAGATTCTATATAACCTCAAGCAATTTAAGTCTCTTTCGTCTATTTGCCTGAGCAGACCAGCTTTAGAGACAGCAAGTAGAGGAACCTCACTTCTTGATTGAAACTAGATAACCAGCATTAAAAACGCTTGGCACAACAAGGCAGAAGAGGCTCTGAGCCCAAGGAGCAAATGCGGAGCTCAGGCACCCACTTCGAACTAGGTATGGGCAGACACATAACATACAATATAAAATACTGTGTTCCTACGGACCTCTTCCACAGTCTCTCATTGCATGCTTCACCATCTGTAAGTCTAGATAGGGAACCTATCACTAGAACACAGACCTCATGGACAACCAAATAAGGAGAGTTTTCAACGATTGATGTAGAACGAGGGAACGAAAGAGAGTTTGGGATAGATTTAGAGAAGAGAAGATATCTAGAGAAGAGAAGAACTTCAGAGAGATTTCAAGAAGTGCTCAATTTTCATACACTTATTATAATGTCCATTACAAGAACAAAACTTGGGATTTTATAGAGTCAAGAATCAACTCTTGCCCATAAGATAAACAAACAAAATCAAGAAACAAGACAAAACAAACCAAAAAGAAATCAAGCATGTACGAATAGTGAATCACGCCTAAATCTCATTGGTCAAATAAATCCTTGCAAGTGCATGCGCAATCCTTCATTTATTGGTCTTTGATTTCCTTCTCTTGTATGCACGTGTGAAGAAAGAAGATGGTCCGCAATCATTCTCCCTGGGTTGAAAAGAACTCGACTTCGGAGAGTTATGATCAATGTAACACTCTAAAAAATCTGCAACAAGAGTGCGAAAATCATCCTCGATGAGCCAAGTATTCTCTGAATTTGGTAGGTCCTTCCATTTGACAAGAAAGCGATGAAATCCTCCATGTAAAGATGCAACGAACTCATCAAACAATACACTCTCGACGGAAAGAGACGTCTGAGGAAAATCGGAGAGCGATGGAAGTGCGATCCTAGGAGAATCATGAGTGGACAAGGAAGGAGGCTCGAAGGTGCCTCGGTAAAGTGACAACTCTTCCACATTAAAAACAGGACTAATACTCATATCATCAGGTAAATCAAGTAAATAAGCATTAGATCCAATCTTTTGAAGTATAAGGTAAGGACTAATAGCTCTATCATGAAACTTTTTGAATGTGCATTTAGGATATTGTTCAGGCCATAAACGAACCATGACGTAGCCATCGTCTCTGAACTCTCTGGCTTACATCAGATGCAAACTTATAGTTCATATTACTCAGTGTAATTTTTCACATAATCTCAGCATGCAAGTCATGTATACGGTGTGCAAAAGATTCAGCAGGCTCAGAAATACGAATTTCTGAGGGAAAGGGAACAAGATCAAAAGAGGTGCAAGGAGAATATCCATGGACAACCATAAAAGGACTCATGCTAGTAGGACGATTAACCGAATTGTTATAGGAAAACTCAGCAATAGATAAGATCGAATGCCAATTACCCTGTTTTCCCCCAACAATACTTCTAAGAAGGTTTCCTAAACTCCGGTTGACTATCTCAGTCTGTTTATCAGTCTGCGGGTCAAACGCAAAGAAAAACTTTAATTTGGTACTACACACTTTCCATAATATTTTTCAAAAATAACAAAAGAATCGCACATCTCTATTAGACATAATGGAAGTAGGTAGACCATGTAATTTGACCAACTCTTTGAAATACAGCTTCACAACTTGGACAGAGTCACTAGCCTTGCTACAAGGGATAAAATTTGCCATTTTGAAGAATCTGTCAACCACAACAAGAATGGAATCTAAACCTCGAGTTGATTTCGGGAGCCCGAGGATAAAATCCATACTAACATCTCTCCACGGCTCATGTGGGATAGGCAAAGGAGAATAAAGGCCAATGTTATGTTTTATTTTTTTGCTAGTTGACAAGTGCGACACTGTGCAACAATCCTAGCGACATCTCGTTTTTATGCAAGACCAGTAAAACCTATCCTCGACCAAAACAATGATCTTATCTCTCCCTAAATGACCAGCTAGTGCTCATGCATGCAATTTCCAAATTAAGAACTCTCTAAGTGATGCGCGGGGAATGCAAAGGCGAATGTTTTTGAAAAGATAACCGTCATGAATGATTAAGTCAACAAAATCCCTACGGTTACCACTCAAAACTTTGTTGTAGGTCGTGCTAAAGTGGGGACAAGAGAGGTATTCTTTTGAATCTGGTGACATGCATACCGTGAAGGACCCCAAATACTCGACTCAGAGCATCAGCAACCAAGTTAGCTTTACCAGCTTGGTGCTTAAGGACAAAAGTGCTCATTTAGGAACTCAACCCACCTAGTGTGCCTACCATGAAGATGCCTTTGAGATTTTAGAAATTTCAATGCCTCGTGATCAGAACATAGGACAAACTCTTGAGGAAGAAGGTAATACCTCCAATATCTAAGGGATTGGACAACAACATCAAACTCTGTGTCATACGTTGATTAACATTGTTTCGCATCATTGAGTTTTTCGTTGAAAAAGGCTATTGGGTGACCTTTTTGACTCAAAACACCATTATGCCGACGCCGGAAGCATCACAGACAACTTCAAAAAGTTTGGTGAAATCAGGACGTTTAAGGACAGGCGCTTTAGATAACTGTTTTTTTTTTATTTGGCTAAAGGTTATAGAAGCAGACGGGATCCACTTAAACTGTTTTTTTCTAAGGCAATCAGTGATGGGTGATATGATAGAACTGAATTCCTTGATGAACCTTCTATAGAAAGTGGCTAGGCCATGGAAGCTGTGAACTTCCGTGATGGTCCGTGGTTCAAGCCACTCCCTAATGGCTCGAAGCTTTTTGGGGTTCACTGAAATGCCATCAGCAAAAACAATGAATCCTAAAAATAAGACCTGAGATTGAAAGAAAGAACATTTTTTAAGATTGACATAAAGTTTGTGTTCTTTAAGAGCCCGAAAAATCCGAGAAAGGTGCTCAATGTGCTCATCTCTTGTCTTGTTATAAATTAAGATGTCATCAAATTACACGACAAGAAGTTTTCCAATAAGGGTTGCAAAATATGAGTCATGCACATGAAAATGCTGGGAGCATTAGATAAGCAAAAAGGCATAACCAACCACTCATATAGGCCATCTTGTGTTTTAAAAGCGGTTTTCTACTCGTCTCCAAGCCTAATTCTAATCCGATGGCATACACTCCTCAAATCAAGTTTAGAATACCAGCAGGAGCAAGCTAGAATGTCAAGCATATATTCAAGCCTAGGAATAGGAAACCTATACTTGATTGTGATTTTATTTATGGCTTTACTATCTATGCACATTTTCTAAGATCCGTCTTTCTTTGGGGTAAGGAGAGCAGGGACACCACAAGAACTAAGACAGTGTCGGACAAAACCCTTAGTGAGAAGCTTTTCGACTTGCCTATTCAATTCGGCACGCTCCTTAGGGTTCATCCTATAGTGATGCAAATTTGATAATTGCGACCCAGAGATGAGGTCAATGACGTATTGAATGTCTCTCATTGAGGATAACTCGGCTGGTAGTTCATCTGGTATGACATCAAAGTAATCCTTAAGAAGAGAGGTGACTTCTTGTGGGATAATAGAATCAAATAAACTTGACGAATCTTTGACAACAGCGACGAGACAAAATTGACTCTCATTTTTCGGCTTTGAAAAAGCTTTATGACTGATGAGATTAATGGTTTTCTGAGAGGATATATGGGGTTTGGATATGAGGGGTTGTTCAAGAGGCTTAGAAGGAGTGAGAGTAATCCTTTTCTCTTTGTGAATAGCAAGAATCTATCAAAAGAGCCTTGAAATGACCTTAAAACACTCAAAAACAAACGAAAAGACTAAAAAGACCATAAAACAATCTCAAATAACATGACAATGCAAGAAACAACGAAAATAGTCTTGAAATATCCTTACAACACTCAAAAACACATGAAAATGTTAGAAACACCATAAAAAAGCAACTAAAAGCATATAAGGGTTTTCCTTATCATTGTTGGTCACATTATGATCATAAATCCATGGCTGACACAATAAAATATGAGCAACATTCATTGACTATACATAACAATAGATTTTTTCGTTGTAATCTCCCATTTGAATAGGGACAAGACAATTTTCACTCATAGGAAGAGTCGTCTTGTCAACCCATGAAACTTTAAATGGATAGAGGTGAGTTTCAACCTTAAGATTTAACCTGGATAGAGTAGATTTAGCAATTACATTCATTATACTTCCACCATCAATTACCAGCTTACAAGATCTGTCATTGCTTCGAATTATGCTCTAGAAGATATTTGTTCTTTTCCACTCATCCTTATCCAAGGAAGTGGACGAAAGGCGTCTTACAACATGGAGTTGGTTACAGAACGACAATTATTTAAATATCTTCGTATTGCAAGAAAAACCAAGGGGACAATAGGTCTGATTTTACTACAATTACTT
This sequence comes from Drosera spatulata, assembly GCA_035668315.1. Taxonomy (NCBI): domain Eukaryota; kingdom Viridiplantae; phylum Streptophyta; class Magnoliopsida; order Caryophyllales; family Droseraceae; genus Drosera; species Drosera spatulata. The sequence goes on from JAOVYX010021300.1 coordinate 12,448, forward strand.
GAAATGCGTTTGGATAACATCCTTTTTCGCTTGGGTATGGTTCCAACTATTCCTGGAGCCCTAACTCTCCTAGGTCATCATCGTCACCAGAGTATTCGACAGGGTCAACAACCTGATATTCATACTCAAGTGTTTCATGATCTTCTTGTTCTAAGACCAAGGCTCTTTGAGAATACCAAGTAGTGAAAGAGTTCAAGACACAGGAAGTGTTGAAGAGACATGGGCTTTGAGAATACCTTCTCTTATAAAAGGTTGTGATGGGGACCTATATGGGCACGACTCACTGTTTTGGATTATAGGGCGACGCCAAGAAGAGGAGTAGGTCTTAAAGGACTTCTCTATATCAAGGGTCTTGTGATAGGCATCCTCTGGAGTGTCAGGAGAGTACATTGTAAGTTCTCGTTTGATATCAATTTTAAGACCATTAATGAATCTAGTGAGTGCCATAGAAGGATCTTCATTAACATCACATCTTAACATTAATTCCTCAAAAAATGGTGAGATAATCAGTGATACTAGAGGAAATGGACAATATGTGATTTAACATTTGGTCTATTAACTGATTTCTGTAGATGGAGGAAGGTATTCTCTTTCAATTTTTGCTTCATAAGGACCCAAAAAGTGATAGGTGGTTCTCCTAACTGTTCTATTGTTCTTTGAATATTTTGTCAATATTTTTTGCTGACCCAACCAATGTCATTCTTGCAAATCTGACATGTTCATTATTAGTCATTCCATGCCAATCAAAAAACTCCTCGATGGAATCTAATCAAGCTAAGAAAAAGATAGGATCTAACTTTCCGTCATAGGTTGGAGCATCAATCTTAACACTTTTGGTAAGATTAAAATGTTCACAGTCAAACCTATCAGGTTGTGATGACTGCCTATGAGTTCTAGGTCGAATTCCTATGTTGCAATTCCTCATGGTCATCTTCATTGAGAAAACCATCATCATCTATGTCCAAATTCACTTAAGGTCTGGAACTTTGACTTCTTTTGGCATAAACACCAGGTGTAGGGAGTATCGCTTGGTTTGAAGTGATAAAAAGGGAAGAGCCAATAGGCAGCCTTACGGATTCTTCTTAGCCTTGACCAATTGATTGTTTGCCTAATATTTTTAAAATTTGGGCAAGTTCTCCTTTTATGTTGTCCAAATAAGATACTTGTTTTCGGAGTTGTGATATTTTTTGTAGGACATTTGGGTTCGTTTGTGTAATTGTGAAAAATGGACCATCATTTTCGATAGAGCCATGGTAAAAGAAAAACATGCACTAACTATGGTGAGAGACTAAAATTAATGGGAATAATATTTTGCTAAAAATTTACACCTTTGCAAACGTCAAGCATCAAACTCTCTCGATTTGGATTTTTTTTTTCTTTTGGTTGAATTTTTTGTTGTGGACTAATAGGTTTGTTTTTTAATGGACCCTAAATAAATATTTACTATTTATCCGAGATATAACTATAACCTGAATTTAAATGGGAAAGCAAGCACTTACCAAACTGAGAACAATTTGATATGTATGGCAGCGCACTCTCCAATTTAATTGTACTTCCAAGTTCAACCCACCTCTTTTATTCGTCAATTTAAATGCTAAAAAAGATACTGCTCAACCACCTGCTTTACCCCAGCCTTACTTTCGCCTATCCTTCCTCTCTTGCTCGAAGTCCTTGCTTCTTCTTCTTATATCTCTTGCTCTTTGCTCTTAACAGAACAAGAAAATAAAACCATTTATGCTGCTGGAAATCGTCTGCAGCAACCAGGGTAACAAGCTCTAGCGATAATTCTTGGAACCAACAACCTTTGTTTGTGAAAAGCTAGCTAGTGATCACTGAAGCCCGTGTATGTGTTTTGTTCCCTCTCTGTCTATTGTTTTTTTAACCTTTGTAGGAGTAGAGCTTATTCAATGATCTTACAGTGCTTTGTGTGTCTCCTTTTAGAAGTTTCGATTTGGGCTTTTGAAAGGTAGAATTTTGGCGATGCACTCAAGGCGGTTGATGAATTGCTTGAAAGAAATTTTGTGATTAAGTCGAGAAAATTTTGACTCTGATACCAAATGACATAGAACGAGGGAAGAAAAGAGAATTTGGGATAGATTTAGAGAAGAGAAGAACTTCAGAGAAATTTCAAGAAAGTGTTCAATTTTCATATAATTATTCAATGACCATTACAATAACAAAGTCCGGTCTAAAACCTACCTAGGTTGGGAATTGTTATTCAGTCCCTAACCGATCCCAAGTCCGGATAAAATGGTGAGGGTTGTGTGTTAGGTAGCCGACAGCCAGCACGTAAAAAATCCAGTTGGATCTCTCAACATGAATATGATGACTTGTGATGACAAATTGGAATTACGTCGTCGTATTCATGTACCCGATCCCACTTGATGGGATACAGGCTTGAATTTTTGTTATTGTTGACCATTACAATAACAAAGCTTGGGGTTTAAAAAGTCGAGAATCAACTCTTGCCCATAAGATAAGAAAACAAAATCAAGAAACAAGACAAAACAAATCAAAAGGAAATCAACCGTGTATGAATAGTGAATCACGCCTAAATCTTCCTTGGTAAAACAAATCCTTGCTTATGCATGCGCAATCTTTCATTTATTGGTCTTTGATTTCCTTCTCTTGTATACACGCGTGAAGAAATGAGATGGTCCGCCATCACATAGTGCAACAAAAAATGCTACTACTATTCTACAAGAAACAATATTGAGAACGATATATGGCTGAAGCACAATTTGGCTGAAGCACAATTACATATAAAACAAATTATAGAGTAGATACAAGAAAAGCAGCTTTATTCCACGTCACTAGTCCTGCAGTAGAAATTTTGAGCAGCACTGCACTAATTTACTCGAGACAGTCCCAACTGAAAAATACTCACCTGAATTGAAGCTCCTCCTCTTCCGTGTTGCGTATGTTGTGCTTTTAGCACCTACATGTAACAAGATATAATACTACAACTTGACAAGATACATCAAAAAATAGTGAAATGGCATCCAAGTAGGAAGAGAACCAATGAATACCTGGTATACACGTCCTGAAACATTTACAATTGCAAGGATACAACCGTTAGTAGAGCAGACTCACATATATATTTTTTAGGACAATACCAATTCAAAACTGTAAGACTTAACCTTTTCTATGGATGACATTTCCTGGTCTAACCTGCACCCAGCAACGAACCAGAGAATAGAACATAAATTTACAATCTATAAGTGATAAGACTTCAAGAAACTAAGACTTCCTGCATATAACCCTCTATCTATTAACTAATCATTTTGGTAACTGGACGATAAATCGGCAGAACTTTAACTTTACAACTGACAATTAATAGAACTCACAACACTAGTAAATCTAAATTCAATATCTTTCGACTAACACCTTTCTCTACAACAACAACAACAACAACAACAACAACAACAACAACAACAACAACAACAACAACAACAACAACAACAACAACAAC
>JAOVYX010021301.1:0-15917 GCA_035668315.1 Drosera spatulata
GAACCCTAATTAAATGCAAAAGAAAGGAATGACTCTTAAAAGCGATACAAAGCTATATTAAGCAATGTAAAACGATGTTGGTTGATGTGGCGCCCATATTTTCCTATATATATATATATAAATGTTTTAGGGACTTTCGGTGGTCGCCATAGCTGTTAGCGAAATTTTCCTGTAATTTGGATTCATACACCAGAGGTTGCTGAGCTTCGTTGGCTCACGGTTATGTCTTTCAATATCAGGTATGCCCCCAACAGTACCTGAAGGCTCTTAGAGAGAGCTTGCATGCATTTAGATGATCTCATGTACTTCTCATATTATAGCAGATCAGATGTCTATATTGTTTAAATTTAATATACGATCTACATAGCTTCCGCTTTAATGTTGTAACTAAACAGGTATTCGAAGTTATAAGCTATGATTGTGGCTACTGTTTATAGTAGTTTGATTTCTATACCCGTAAAACCCATTCGGTTTGTTTAGCCTTGTCACGGACCGGGTCCGTGACAGCATAACGCTCACGTGTCTTCCGGCACGGAAAGTCGGGGCGTTACAGGAGCAGATTTGAATGATCACATAGCAGAGTTTAATCGGTTGATTACTCAGTTGGTTAGCTTGGATGCGAAGGTGGATGATGATGCTCAGGCTTTGTTTCTGTTGAAGCCTCTTCCTAATTCATATTCGACATTGAAGACTACCTTACTTGTTAGGAAGGACAAGTTGAGGGTAGAAAAGGTTACTGTAGCGGTTCTTGACATCAATAAGTTAAGTCCTTCGGGTTTGTCCAGTCAAGGTGAAGGGTATGTTGTGAAGTCAGAGAATAGAGGTCGAGGACAGTATAGAAAGCAGGGTACTCGAGGGAAGTCACGATCGGGGAATCGAGATCTCTCCCAGATTGAATGCTATAAGTGTCATGAGAAGCAACATATGAAGGCTCAATGTCCTCAACACAAGAACAAGAGAAAGAAGCCGTCAAGTTCCGTGAATGTGGTTACAGATGAGTCCAATGCTAGTGACTGTGATCTTTATGCGGCTTTAGCTATTGAAGAGTCCCATGGTGTTTCCTTGGTTGTCAAAGATAATGATCTAGCTTCAGAATGGCTTATGGATTCTAGATGTTCATTTCATATGGGGCAGCATAGGGATTGGTTTGATACATTGACACTCAGCAATGGTAGAACTGTGTTGATGGGAAATGACTCAGTTTGTAAGGTAGCCGAAGTTGGTACTGTGAAGGTCAGAATGTTTGATGGGGTTGTTCGAACACTGTCTGATGTGAGATATATACCAAAACTTAGAAAGATTCTACTTTCTATTGGTGCCTTGGATGCTACGAAGTGTGTAGTGTATCAGTTAGAGATAGGATCATGAGGGTCGTGAAGGGTTCGCTAGTAATGATGGAAAGCCACAATATCAGGAATCTATCTAAGTTGATTGGGAGCACTGTAGTGGGTGGAGCGACAATTTCATCCAGTCAGAAGTCCGATAGAGAAAACACAGAGTTGTGGCACATGGGACTTGGGCACTTGAGTGAAGGTGGTATGATACATCTTCACAAGCAGCAAATCAGAATGAGAATCAGACATTCAGAGTCCATGTGGTCAAGTTCGGGTTGAACAGGTTGTTGAACAGCCCTACAACATAGCTTTGAGAAAAGGTAAACGTGATACTAAAACTCCAGAAAGACTTGATTTCGAGGATATGCTGTCTTTTGTCTTGGTTGTAGGCGATGGTGATCCAAGCAACTACAAGGAAGCTATCAATTCCATTGATTGCGATAAATGGATGGTGATTATGGTAGAAGAGATGGAGTCACTTAGAAAGAACAAGATTTGGGAGTTGGTGGAACTTCTAAAGGAGTTGAAGCCAGTTGGATGCAAGTGGGTGTTTAGAATTAAGGAGGGACAGAAGTACAAGGTTCGTTTGGTGGCTAAGGTATACTCTCAGAAAAAGGGTATTGACTACAACAAGATTTTCTTCCGATTATAAAGCAAACGTTAATCAGGTTACTTCTTGCATAGATAGCAACTTATGATATGGAGCTAGAGCAACTTGATGTGAAGACCGCTTTTCTTCATGGGTATCTAAAGGAGACCATCTCTATGCAACGGCCGAAACGGTTAGAACCGGGTAAGTAAATCTGGGTGTGCAAGTTGACAAGATTGTTGTATGCCCTGAAGCAATCTCCTAAGCAGTGGCACAAGCAATTCGATGGTTTCATGGTAACACATGAATATTCCTGTTGTGAGATTATCCTTGTGTTTACTATTCATTTTGTGATTATTGTTCAATAGTGCTGTTAAGTCTCTATGTGGATGATATGTTGATAGCTACGAAAGAAAAGAAGCATATTGTCAGATTGAAGAAGATGTTGAGTAAGGAGTTCGACATGAAGGATCTTGGTGTTGCTAAGAAGATCCTTGGGCAGGAAATCCGAAGAGATAGAGAAGCAAAGCAGCTATGGTTGACGTAGAAAGGATACATTGAGAAGGTCTTGGAGAGATTTAGCATACAGGATGCTAAATCAGTCTCTACATTATTGGGAGCTCAATTCAGTTTGTCGTTACAGATGTGTCCTGAATCTGAAGAAGATGTGGAGTACATGTCTCGAGTATCGTATGCTAATACGATTGGATGTCTCATGTACGTCATGGTATGTACTAGTCCCGACATCGCTTAAGCTATTAGTGTAGTTAGTAGATATATGGCAAATCCAGGAATAGAGCATTGGAATGTTGTAAAGTGGATTATGCGGTATTTGGCTGGAACTACAAATTATGGCATCATGTTTGATAGCAATAAGGCTGAGAGCAGAGTTTTTGGTTTAGTTCAGATTATACGGGTGACTTGGATTCCAGAAGGTTTACGAGTGGCTATGTGTTCATGTTCTGTGATGGACCGATTTATTAGAGATATGTGTTACAGCATGTTGTTGCGTTGCCAACTACGCAGGCGAAATACATGGCATTGATAAAAGCTGGTAAGAAAGCGTTGAGGCTGTATTGTTGAGTAGTTTGGTTACAAGTAAGACGGTATTCAGTTGCTGTGAGACAGCCAGAGTGCAATCTACTTGGCAAAGAATCAGATATATCATGCTAGGACGAAGCATATTGATGTGAGGTATCACAAGATTCAAGAATGAGTTGATTCTCAAGATATACACTTAGAGAAGGTTCACACGAAGGAAAATGTCACAGATATGCTTACCAAGATAGTTCCAACTGTCAAGTTCAAGCATTGCTTGGACTTGATCAATGTCGTCACCTGTTGATTGGTGGTGAAGCATCCCCTACCACAAAAAAAGGGGATGCAAGGTCTTGCCCGGGGTTAGGGTATGAGGTTACTCATTCATTGTTTGTTATGGTTCGATGGTTCAAACCGGTATTACAGCTCTTCACGACAAAGGTGGAGATTATTGAAATTTTGTCTTTGAAGAGAATGTAGACACGTTCGTGCATGAGGAAGCACGACCGTGCAAGGTTAAGCTACAGGAAACTCAAGTTCAGGACAAATTACATTGCGCCCAAGCGTAGTGGCTTTCCACGCCCAGGCACGGCCCGTTCTGTCAGACACCACTTTAGGAGGATTTACATTATGCCCGCGCGCAAGCCATGGTCACGTCCAGGCACACTTTCCGAGTTTCAAGTCAACGTCTTTTGATTCTTATATCTTGTTCAAGTCCTATAAATACACCATGTTTTAGGTCTTTTATGTACGAGAGAGATAGAGAGATCCAATCACATAAGTTCCTCTAGGGTTTGGTGAGAGAAATACCAACAAGATCGAGTGGGTTCGGGTAGAGACGATCATTATAATCCGGATCGTTGCTTAGTGATTGTTTTCCCATGGGCTTTTTCTTCCTCTTGAAGGTTTTTTCCACGTAAATTCTTGGTGTCATTTTGCATTCTCTGTGTTTGATTGCTCTTCCTGCTGTGCTTGTTCGTGATCATGATCATCTTCGAAGGCGTGTAATCTATAACATGTAAAGTTTCATAATAATGACTATACGTCAAGTAAAGTTGATCCGTGAGTCTCTTCTTAGATCCGTTAGGGTCGTGTTTGTCATCCTTCAGATACTTGTTGGGGGATTGAGTGTGGTCATCTTGAACGCCGAGTAATTGTTTGGAGTGGTGAAAACTCCATGTGAGTATGCTGGTGATTAAGTCTCGTGAAGGGCAAGTGGATGAGGAACTAGGTAGGAAAGGAACAGTGGCACCTTGTTCCCTTCACGTGCATGCAGTGACACTAAGGCCACGGTGGCCCAGCGATTAATTCTATGCAAGGAGGTCCGAACATGTTCATTGGGTCTACCTAACCCAGTAGGATGTGGTTAAAAAAAGAATATGATCTGGATAGAGTTAATGCGTCAGCGATTGAATCCCCATTTGTACCAGAGTTGTTATTGGCTTCGTGCCAGAGTTATTGGTTTCATGCCCGAGTGGTTATCGGCTTCGTGACAGAGTTGTTATCGATTTCGTGCCAGAGTTGTTATCGGCTTTGTGACAGAGTTGTTACCGGCTTCATGTCAGAATTGGTCATATCTTAGCGTTTGTCATGTCTTTCAGAGTAGGCTCTAATAGTCTTGTCAAGGACTTGTCAATTAATCAAAAGAAAAGACACAAAAAGGATATGACATATGTACGATATGATATATTGTTTGACTAATATGACCCAAGTACATACTTTCTATTTCTTGCTTCCTTTCGGGGGTTCCTTTATGAGCTCTTCACGATTTGCCATGGTCGGTGGAGAACTTCCTAAAAATCTAATTCATCTCCTTAGCTTACTAAGCCTTCGCTCATGAGTTATGGGTTTTATTTTCAGGTTGAGACAGAAGTGAGATCGAAGCGTCGTAGAGCGAGGAAGGATGTATGTAGAAAGCCTCATATATTTTTGATCAATATAATATTCAGACATTATATTTTGGATTACTGTAAGATAATTTGGAGTTGTAATGATATAGTTATAAATTATATATTCTAATGTACAGGTAGTTCCTTGATTTTTATATCTAAAACCTGTTTCGGTTATTTGCCGTTGTTTTGGATCGAGTGTGTCCGTTAACACATGTGTCAGCATAAACTAGATTTCGGGGTGTTTCAATTTATTATAGGACGAAGGGAGTATTTAAAGAAAAAAACAATAACCCTATCATGAATGACTTGATCGGTCATATCACTGGTAGCAAAATAAAGTGTCTTTGGGTCCCAACAAACCCATATTCTAGCTCCCCTTGAAAGAGAAATCATGGTCAGAAACAAACATTTACCTTGGTAGCATGCTTGCCATAACACCTTGAGAGTCAATCTCAACGGTCTTTGTATCAATGATCAAGAAAGAAAGAAAGAACCTAATATTTCAAACTCCAAAATCCATAAGAAAGAAAACTGTACAAGTGCAAGAAGCTCACTTCTTGCTAGTCCTCTGGGCACTCCTAGAATCCTTAACATCATTCTTCTTCTTTACAACCCTTTCTGACTTCTTAGCCTTCTTCAAAGGCTCTACATTCCTCAGACTAATCATTGTCTGATCAAGACCAGGAAAAGCTCAATGATAATGCCGGGCTGCATTTCAGAAACCACTTGTGACGAACCACCTTGTTTGCTAGGTGAATTATGAGTATCTGACTGTGGTTGCTCACTATCATGTGATGATTTCGAGCAATCTAAGAAAACAGACTCACTATCATCTCCTGAAACATCAATAGCCAGTTCACTCGATGTCTTCTTATTAAGTTTCTTCTTGCTCTTTTTATTAACCTGAGTCCACCTACGAGCAGCATCCCCTCTTAAGTCAACAACCCTTTTCCCTTTATCAGCAGTACCAGCACCCTTCACAGGCTCTGTTATCTTGTATTTATGGCCACAAATCTTGGATTTCCATTGATACTCAACCTTAATATCATATTAGTCATCACCTATCTTTATTTATATCTTGTCTAGCAGGGATTTAGAAGCATCTATCTCCACATATATACGGGCAAAATCCAGCATTTGCCTGTTTTCTGTAAAAGTGTCAGTATACAAGGGGGTTCCAACTAAACTTGCTATGTCACTCAATCCTCTACACATCCAAAGAGACAAAGGGACTTTATGACACTTGACCCAAAGAGGGATCTTCGTATGCTGTGATTTACAAAGAATCAAGCTGGGAGTCCACTATTGCAGGATAAGTGTTTTACCATGGAACAAATATGGGCATCCCTCAAGGACTTTTGATCGAGCATGTACACCAGAGATATGAAAGAAATAGAATCTTGAATCCTCAGAAGCACTTCCTCAAGACCAATCTTGCCCTAAAACCCTTTAGTAGCAACCTCGACCATCTTAAACCCAAGGTTTTCATTTATGAAGTATCCGACCAGATACTCACTCCACTTGATCTGAGCCACTTTCAAGATCTCATCACTTGGTTCAAAGACTTGAACACTCCCAGCTACAAAAAGCTGGACAAAAGACGGTCTCATCTTCTTTTCTAAGCGGGTGGCATTCACCATGGAAACATACGTCTTGGCAGGCAGGCTCCTCACTTGATTCTGATTTCTCCCTTTGCGAGACTCCTTGTTTTGATGATTGCCTTCACCAACCTTCAGTGACGAATGCTCCGTCTGATTTTTGAGGAAAACCTGATTCTGAGCCTTGTTTAGTTGCTTGAGGGCATAATCCCTCTCCCTTGTGACCTCTAAAATTGATTTTGCCACCATGTCCTGATTGCTGCTGCTATCTTCATTTTTATGGATTTTATGGTTTTCATGAACAGTATCCAACTCGTTCCCTTGTTCACCCATTGTCGTATAAGCTCCCTTAGCAACAATTGTCATGGATCGGAACAGTTTCAGACTCCTAATCGCTGAATTCATAGGACCAAAGTCATAGATTTCACCAGGTTTGTTGATTTCCAAGGAAAAAGTTTTGTACGGGAAAAAACTTTTTGAAAACGAAGAGAGAACTTTTTAGAGAGTGGAAAAATAAGAGAGAGAAGCATTTGAAGAAGTCCCCAAAGCTTCCCATTGGGATGATGTAGAGTTGCGTCTATTGATTATTGATTACGGTAAATTTGTAATTTTGGGAATCATAGGGAAAAAAATTTGGCATTGCTCTATTCACTCATCTTTTGCTATAATAGTAGAATATTATATAATGTTGGACTTGCGTGCTCTGTATTTTTTGCGTTACCTCAACATATAGTTGGCATCTTCCTGATGAATAAAAGAGTGCCAAAAATGCTGAATTGGAGCATGACGCTGATCAAATCCTCTTCCAGCCGTTTCTATTGAATTGACGTACAAGTACCGAAATTCATGACTTCCAAAAAAATTAAACAAAAGGTACCTAAATTCATATGATAAGTAATCTGTTTGTATAGCCTCGCATGGACCAAAGGCATTTAGCTCTATGAGACAGTTACGTACAATATTGTATGAGGAACTTGCACATTATTAGTGTACAACATGAGACAACTTATTTAACCCATATTGTACAAGAAACTTTTTACTAATTTAACTCTGCCGCGTTGGTGACATGTATTAATTATGGTTAGTCATGAGTATTACACAGTACATGACCAAGTTTCTTTTCCTTTTCTGCGCGAACATGTATTTCATCATTGTATACGACGCTTTCACTAATGCCATAATTTCTGTATTCCTTCATTGATATGTAATTACAGCGATTGTTAGATTGACATTTGCATAAAAGTGCAGTTAATATTATACAATCTGATCTCGTTCTGCATTGTAATTGAGCACAAGTATCGTACAAAATGACATCCATATCGTGGATGAAATAGCATCACAATGTAATAGGATATGATTTTATTGTCAATAACTTGTTCCCATACAAACTAACTCTTAATGTGATTGTCAATTTATCAAGTAACACTCATATCGGCGACAAAGACCATAAGTTCCACATCTTTTAATGCCAAAGAGCACTCATATTAGGTTCTCTATGTTAGATTCATATGTAATATTGCAAGCACTCATATTAGGTTCTCTATGTTAGATTCATATGTTATATTGCAAGCAACATTAATTCCCCTCTAGAACACATCAATATATGTATGGTACATTAACGATAATTTCCATACAAAAACTTTTGTAGAGAATCATTCGTTTCGTACCTGATAAGTTTAGATCAACGAAGATGCATGACACATATATTCAGTTAAGCACATCCACTTACAATCCGCTAAATTACTTTTGTTGAACCCACCCTTTATTTTAGGCTTAAACAACCCAACATCGGGTAATGTTCTTCAACTTGTGATGGTAAGTTCTAAGATAAATCCACGCATTAAAACCGTTGATTTTGCTCATTAATCAAATGCATGCGCCATTGATCCATCCCTGATCAGGCAAATAAATCAACCACGTTTTGTTTTTTCCTCAAATCTGACCACTAAAATAAAAAGCAAAATCTCCAAATCCCCAAATACACGCACCCGTTATTCTTCTATCAAATCTCTCACGTAACGCCTTCACACCAAAAAAAAAATAAAAAAATTATACGTCACCGTTGGATCAGCTCCGTCTCCCCTAAATCAACGGCCCAGATTCTCCTATGTCATTTTTGACTTCGTGCAAGTCTATATGACTTCTCGTTTACCCTCTCAGTGACTCCAACCACCAACACCATCCACGAGGAATCCCAGCCTCCATCGCACGATCCTGACCCTCCATTGTGAGCGGTGCAGTGCAAGCGAGGAAGATGCGCGTGGGGGAGAAGGGGTTTTGACTTGGAGGAAAATCGGGTGGCCAATGAGATAAAGACACGTGGAGAGTTGGAAGCATGCAACTGAATAAGTGGTGTTGATCCATTTCTTGTCTCAGAGCGAATTAAAAGAGCGTGGAGAAATTTATGGGAAAAAAAGGGCAACGGAAAAAAAGGAAAGTGAAAATTCAGGATATAAAGACGAAATTGCCCATGGAAGCGTTTTGGTTTTATGAAGAGCCCTCTCTCTCCCTCTCTCTCTCCATCTAGCTGGTGCGATTCTATAGTTTCCTTGGAAAGAGGAGAAGTGAGGAAGAAATATACCATAAGCCTTCACTGGTACATTTACTTGTTTGATTTATGAGTATATATATTTGTATATATGTGATATGATTTGTTTTTCTACTGTGGATTCTTCGTTGATTATCGGATAATTATAATCTTTATATGGTAATCGTTGTAAAGAATTTCAATTTTTAATTATCTTCCTGGGCATTTCTTGGAACTTAATTCCAGCTGGCATGTATTGCCATGGTGGGTTGGTATTTAATTTCCAAGGGAAGTGGATGGTGGTGATGATGATGGAAGGGTGAAGAGTTCATGAGCGTCGTTGGATTTGAAGTTATATTGGAACTCAAAGTCCCATTTCACTGAATTTGACTTTTGTTTTTGGGTTCCATTTTCTCATTTGTTGGGTTAGGTTTTTGGAGAAGCAAAGCAGAGAGGAGTACCAAACCAAGAAACGTATGGCTGGAGGATTCACATTTTTTCCATTTCAGCCCCCAATAATTCCACCATTAATTTCTTCTCCATTGTCCCCCTCTCCATGAACTGATCACATGCATTTTTCTCCAATCTGAATTGGTTAATTGTTAATTTTTCCGCATTTTGATACAAATTTGTTCTGTGTCCTTGTAGTTCTTTCTGTAGTCTAGGAGGAGTTCATTGTGGTGACTTTAGGTTCGAGAAATCGGAGAAGATAAACGTAACACTCGAAGGAATTGGGAAGAGATATTGGAACCTCCAAGGATGTATGGAGATTGCCAAGTGATGCCGTCATCGATGACGGATACCGTCGTCACGTCGGATTCGCTCTTCTCGTCTCCGGGCAGGAACCCTAACTTCAACTTCATGACCAACATACCTTTCCATCCCTTCTCCTCATTGATCCCGGTAAGTCCATATCCATCCTTGAATTCTTTCCAAATCTGTATTGGTTTTCGTTTTATACATAACTGCATGGACGGGCAAACTAGTGAGAATCTAATATTCATCCTTGTTAATCTTTCTATTTATTGTTCATATGTTTCTTTGTGTGATGATTTTGATTACAGAAGGAGGAGAGCACGATGACGATGATTAGAGGAGGGAAGGACGAGATGGACAGCTTATCAGGGAGCGAGCAGATCGAGGGACTTTCCGGCAACGAGCAAGAGAACGATGGTGGCAACCAACAACAATCCCAGCTTCAACAGCCAGGCGCCGTGGCTGGACAACAACCAAAGAAGAAGAGATACCACCGGCACACCGCCCGCCAGATCCAGGAAATGGAGGCGTAAGAAATTAGTCTATGTCACTGAATCTGATCTCATCTGATCAATATCACTTGCTCACTCGTGTAAACAAATATATATAATATTGAACTAAGATATTTTGCTTCATAAGTTATGGATACGATTGTTTAGTTTAATAAGGTGGTATGGGTTGCAGGTTGTTCAAGGAATGTCCGCACCCAGATGACAAGCAGAGGATGAAGCTGAGTCAGGAACTGGGCCTCAAGCCTCGCCAGGTCAAGTTCTGGTTCCAAAACCGCCGCACGCAGATGAAGGTAACGCACATAACCGTTTATTCCAATCTTCTCTATGTTATTCTTCTCTATGTTATTGCATGATCCCGTCTTTGGTTTTCCAAAAACAGTCTCTCCATTGTTCATCATTCCTAAACCATCTTCATGATGAAAATACCCGGTTAAAAAACTAATCGGCCTGTTTGGTGCCGGAGGTGGATGGCAGTGTAGGTGTGTGTATGATATACTAGTTGGGTTGGGTGGGGAGTTACTGCGACCCATCTCGAAACATTCATGGCAATGGCACGATAATCTGAATATGCCAGCCTGTGAGGCTTAAATTTAACAGAGATAGCTCCCCTCTTCCCCAAAACGACGAGTTTTGTGGCTGGCCGAGCAAGCCCACACACAACTCACCCATTCTCTCTCACTTCACATACAATTCACACAATTACTTACCAGCAGCGTAGTTGTAGTAGTACTTATGCTAGTTATAGCTAGTTGTACCTTGGTATTTAATCTCCCAACCGTCTTTTGCAACTGTTACCTGCATCCGGGCTGGAGACCCAAACAAATAGGAGCGCATTGGCACAATGTAGTTTGGATATACTATCAAAATCTTCTTCGTTTTATCTCGAAAATCGTGTGTAGCAATGGTTGATAGTAATGTAACTAAAACCGGATTATTTTGATTTTTTTATGTGAAAAAGTTATTGAATATGATATGCTATATATATTTTGGGGCGGTTCAAATAGACAAATGTTGTTTATATTATGAAATGGAGGAAATAATATTTAGCTTATTTTTCTGAAGTTCAGTGAAATAATGCTCATAATTTAACTCATGGAACTTAAGTGGCTAATGTACCCGGACTTCACTTTGAATAAATAAAATGACATCTCACGATGTTTTTTTATTTGGCATAGATGTTAGTTTCTCATTGTTTTTTAGTACTTGAAGAATATCGATCGGTTGGTACCGCGGTACTTAAGTCTATTTTCATGATAGTAAAAATGCACCTGATGCATCTTTAAGCGGCATTAAAAGTGTTAAAAAGTATTCCTTTCATTTCATATTTATTGAAATGTTGTGATGTAACATGAGAATTTATGCGAATGTTGAATTTGTATGGATTTTGATGAAGAAATGATTTTATTTTTTTTATAGTGGGGTTTATTATAATACTTGTGAAAGAAGATAGTGGGTGTAATGTAATCGATGAGATTGATTTGGTTTTTTTTTTTTTGTTATCAAAAGAGAAAAGGTTATAATTTTTTTTTTGATTGACCAAATAAAAAAACATTACGATTAATATAAGACGTAAGAAATATAATAAGATTGTATGCATTTTTAACTTCTTTTCAGATCCTATCGGTCTTCACAAAGCCATGGAAGATTGTCATTGTTGAGTCAAAGCAATGCTCTCATTAGTCATTCTGGTTATCTAACTCTCTATTCGCATCACAGTTTCGCCCTTATGTTTAGACGAATTTAGTCACGTAGTTAAGATTTTATGTTTATATAACTAGTTTTGGGTTGCAAGGAAACAGGAGAACTCAGCGGGACCGAATTAACTTCTGGTTTTCCTAATGACAGTGTGTACACAATTATATGAAAAGATAAAAGTGATAGTCACGTGAAATTCATGCTGCGGCGAAGCATACAAGTTTATAAAAGACGCAGCAAAAGTGGGAGGAATAATCAAGAAGCAGAGAGATCTAGCTAGATTGAGTATACCATTGTAGAAAAGACTTTTTTTTTGTGGGGTATAAATTTGAATAAAGGAAAAGCATAGAATTTTTTTTTTAAAAAAGGAAAAACATAGAAAGCTACTGGTGCAGTATGGTTGAGTGTGGAAGAAGAGGGTGGCATACGCCATCATGATCATGTCCACAGCAGAAGTCAGCAGCACCCTCTGCCACTGTGGTCTGTTGAGTGTGCAAGTAGAAGATCCAGTGAAATATATCTCAAATATAAAAAATAAAAAATATATAAAAATTGAAAAAAAGAAAAACGAGAAAAGATTGAGTCAAACTATCATTAAATCTACATATGATGAGATATTGCCCAAACAGAGATCCAATCGTCGTTAATACACGGTATGCAAAACCAATGCGCAAGATATTAATAATGAAATTGAGCATCTTTGCATGGAGTTTTCTTCTCTGCTAGCTTAATTGTACGGTTCGGTTAGCGGACAAAGTATATTGTACGGTTCGGTTAGCGGACAAAGTATAGGAGGAGTGTATCTAATCTTTTATTTTTTGAAATATATTTCTAATGAACATTTTAACTTGACAAATGGATTTATATGGGTTGAAATTTTTATGAAACTTATAAGAATATCAATATTTTTGTAAAAGTCACAATTTTTCATGGATATCAAAATGTACACGAAAAATGAAAATCACGATGACTATCTGAAAAAAAGATACGGGAGACAGAACTAAGATGAGCTGGAGTGAGAGACTGAGCCATGGCCATCGGCCCCCATTGAATAGTTGTGAGTCTGCTGGGTGTGGGCATTTAAGCCCTACTTGTACCAATGATCCCCAAAGGCAACACGCCCTTTTTAATCTCCACAAGGACCAAGGGCCCCCTTTTCATCCCTTTCTAAATTTTCATCTCTACATTTTATAAATACAAGGTTTATTAATGATTTTGAATTTTTAACTTATGAGAGTGGCCCTGTGTTTCTTTTTTCGCTTGCTGAGCAGCAGCAAATATTCAATGCTGTGGTTTAATTTATTACATATATATGTCATTTTTAAATAAAGTGACCATCACCACATGTTTTAATAAAGTGTTGATATAAATGTATTGTTATATAGGTTGCATATGGAGTATTTATACGACGTCTAATTTTTTCTCTTCAACGTCGAAGAATAAGTAATTTTTTCAGAAATCGAGTTTCATTTATTGAAAGAATCGTTTTTCCGAAAAACGAGTTCTAACCAATTTTTGTGATTCCTTTTTCAAGTAAAAAGAACTCGTTTTCTCAGAAGACGATTTATGTAAAATAGAAATCTCTTCCTCAAGAGACGATTTATGTAAAACAAAAATCGCTTCCTCAGGGAGCAACTTTTTATGTAATTGTGAACTCATCTTGTAGGAAAACGAGTTCTGTTTTGACGTTAAGAGAAAAAATGAACGTCGAAAAGCAATGACAGTTGCATATCTTTGTTTTTAACTCCTATATTTACTTTGGTGGTCTTAGGTTGACATATGTCAACATTTTTTCCATGTGATATTTGTTGCGTTTCAACTTCCCTAGTATTATGCTTTTAATATAGTCTTAAACCTCTTAGGATCACGAGACCCCTTTTGTCCTTTTCCGCTGAATGGTGTTTTAGTGAGTAGTGACAACAGTTTCTGTGATATCACCAGTGCGGGCCCCTGCATGCTCTTGACTATGTAATTGTGGCCAGCATATCCACGCAATTGTAGTTACTCCGTCTAGAAACATAAAGTAATATTGACATGATTTAAAGTGTGTAGGATAAGCTAAGACTTGTGTCGCGTAAAACTAATGCGCTAAGGATATTTTAATTGATAAGATATCTTTTCATTATATAATTTTGGAAAGGACGAAACTCCTCTAAATATATTGTTTATAATATGATATGAAGGGAGCATTTTGGAAACTTCCTGCAATTAATTAAAGAGCATACACAGAAGTCAGAGAGGTGAGAATGAATATCATCCTGAAAATTGATTCAAGGAGGGTAATGGTACGATTATAAAGAACATTTTATAAGACAACAACAAAGTTCGAAGGAATTTTAGATGCGGAAGTAATATTTTTTTTTTTTTTTCAATCCTAGGTTCAGTCTCTGCTGGTTTGTATAGCAATTACTAAATCAGTTGATGTATGTATCATAGACCTGTCAAATTTGTTTTTTCCGGAGGATAGACCAGCAAATGAGTGACGATAAGGTGATATTACAATGGTTCTTTCATCTCCTGATTAGAGAACTTATTTTGAGTTATGCAGTTTTTGCCATCCAAGATAGTATATATCATTGATTCTAAACTTTCCATTGTATTTCTTGGTTGGAACAAAAACGATTAACAGGCACAACAAGATAGACAAGACAATGTCATACTAAGAGCAGAGAACGAGACCTTCAAGAGCGAAAATTATCGCTTCCAAGCATTGATGAGGAGTCTCATCTGTCCCAACTGCGGTGGCCAACCCATGCTTGGAGAAGTCCCGTTCGACGAACAGCAGCTTCGCATTGAAAACGCTAGGCTCAAAGAAGAGGTAATCGTGGTCATGTTTTGGAGGTGTATTTTTCCTTAGCTTTGTATTGCTTTATTCATTTTGTGTCTCTTTAATTTATTGCTTTATGCTTTCCATTGGAAGGAATTGTGTAAATCTCTGAGTATGGATTTGTTCGCTCATGATCAAAATGAGTTAACTATATAGTCCAATGCAATTGTGTAGTCGTCAATAGAGCAGTGAATTTGTTGGCATTCTTGCAGTATGTTTCCGTCGTTCTCCCTTACATCAATGACCCCGAGTGTGATGACATTCTATTTCCCTGTAGTTGGATCGGCTTTGCAGTATCGCTTCAAGGTACAGTGGCAGGCCGCCTCCATCCCTGCTCCCTCCATCCCTCGATCTAGACATGAACATATATTCAAGGCATTTTCAAGAACCAATACCCAACTGTGTCGAGATGATCCCGATGCCATTCCTTTCTGATAATACACCGTTTCATGGGGGCGGTTTAGTCATGGACGAGGAGAAAGCTCTAGCCATGGAGCTTGCCATGTCGGCTGTTGATGAGCTGGTGAAAATGGGTCACCTGGATGAGCCACTTTGGGTTCGTAGCAATACCAGTGGCATGGAACTACTTAATGTCGAGGAGCACACGAGGATGTTCCCTTGGGCTTTAAAGCAACACTACACTGAGATTAGGACAGATGCTACGCGTAGCAGAGCCCTTGTGATAATGAATAGCCTGAATTTGGTGGATGCGTTCTTAGACGCAGTAAGCTTTTTGCTCTTCAATTGCTCACTATTTGTGAAGTTATATGATGTGTTTGCTAATTATGCAACTAATGCGGCGGTGAAACTTTAGAACAAATGGATGGAGTTGTTCCCTTCGATCGTTTGTCGTGCAAAAACGATCCAGATAGTGGCTTCTGGGGTCTCTGGTCATGCTAGTGGCTCCCTTCATCTGGTTAGCATCAAAAAACATGATTAACTCTCCTATATCATTGACTTCGACCGATTGGGAGCAATGAGATAGCGTTATCCATCTTGTACTAATAGGTTTCCTCTGCAGATGTATGCAGAGTTCCAAGCTCTATCTCCTCTTGTGCCCACCAGGGAGACTCATTTTCTTCGCTATTGCCAACACAATGCAGAGGAGGGGATGTGGGTGGTTGTCGATTTTCCAGTGGATAGCTTCCA
>JAOVYX010021302.1:0-15917 GCA_035668315.1 Drosera spatulata
TATAATATTTAAGTAAACTTGTGGACTTAGTATGATGATGCTTTAAGTGTAATTTTATTTAGTACTTATTCTAAATCTGGTTAAGTTGAATTGCCTGGTTAGGATTTGTAGGATCCTGGCGGCAGTAATGCTACGTGCGTTTTCTAGAAAAAGATCGAAAAACTCGGGGCGTTACAAATATTTAGGCTTAGATGTAAATACATCACTTTCAAAGGGTAGTTTTAATTATCTAATTACAATATATATACACTTTTTTTTCCGAACTTCAACATGCGACAGGAACCATTTTGTCTTTTCCTTCTATGCACTTTACTAACTAAATACTTCGTAACTACAGTAGTAAACCCTCATAATGCCAAAAGGTGTCTGAGTGAACTAACAAAAAAGTGAATGCATACATATATCCATGTGTTGAATCAAACTGTTATTCCCTTTGTTAAAATTTAATCGTAACGTTTGATTTTTTTTTTTTCATTATTCAATACGTATTTTGAGGAGTTTTATTTTTCGTCTTAATGACTTAAGAAAATTATGTCGTCAACGTCTGGTTGAAGTGCATGACTTAAATTATCATTAATGTTTCACTATAATTTTTCAAAAATGTGATTTAATCATCTTACGACGCGAGTCAAACTTCACATCGACAAGTACGCACGTCTGGGCATTGATACCTTTGATATTCCAAGCTAGTGAATGAAGTATCAGACCCACATAAACACCTTTAACCTTCTGAGGCAGAAAATCACTGCTTTACCATATCTTTCTCCTTTCCTTTGCGCTAACCTTTCTCCTTCCCATATGTTTTTTCAGTCCTTCTGATTATTTATAAACACCAAAATTTTGTTTGGTTGGTATTTTTATTTTTTGAGAACCAAATATAAGGTAAATTAGGCCTAACGTCTACTTCGGCCCAATTTCACTCAAATGAAACAACCCAAAATAGGCCCAATTAAAACACCTAACCCAACATCTCCATAACGCTCCGAAATTTTATTATTTATAAATGATATATATGATGTCACTGTCGTTGGAAGCCACTGTCCCAGGTAGGCATACTCATCACATCTTGCTTAGTCATAAGAATTACGTTAATTTCGTTTATACATCATTAATTTAGAAACTTTTGATACACCGAATCATAACTCAGAGTATCACCTTCGCTGCGAAATTTACATCTCTTTCTAAGATCAAAATTTCTTTCACACTTAAGTTACATCTAGCATCAAATTTTAGATCACACTTCTCCTTCAAGTCTTGCTCCTATAACAAAGAGAAAAGGAAGACACAGAAAATAATTACCGTGAGCAATAGGAGCTCAATAAAGTGTCGGCCCCGTTCCCAGATGATTACACTAGAGAAAAAGGTAAGAAAAGAAAAGAAGAATGATCACTTGAATCCTTTGTTCCAACACTCTGAAATCAACACACCAGTCAAATAAAGAAGATTAAACATATAGATAATCTATTCTAGCATATTAGAATAAGCACATTACTCAAACAGCACAGAATCACCAAACAAGTATCGAACCAAACAACATCATCGCATCAAACATACTTCTCCCTCTCCAACTCCAGTCATTTATACGTTCAAGCATATTTCATCTTGAAAATGTCCCAAATATTATGGGAAGCATACTGAACTCAGAGTGTCCCATTTACTACTATCATACCCTTTCTGGTATGATAGTCAAGATCTCCATATCAAAAGAACAGAGATAAAGACAATGTGACACGGCAGGTCCCCAGTTCAAGTCTCACACACTGCTGCACTCATCAGTTCAATCAAAACTTTGTTACACTTACCATTATATCAATCACACAGAGACGAGAGACAATAGATCCCCTCAATATTATAATTATGTCCCTGGCCAGACTTATTCGATTTCATAAATAAACTCTGTTCACCTTTAGCAAAAGGGATATCCGCGAAAGGGGATCAGTTAAACCAGATCCCAAGATCTCCTGCAGTGAGATACCCTCATACCAAAACGACCTTACAGGATCGATGAAAGAATGTCACCATCAAGCCATTGTATAACACAAACAATAGACACAAGACTCTTTGTGTTTTATACCATGTAGTTATCTCATCAATTTATGGATTTATACTCCTTTCACACATTCATCCTCATTATAACAGCAAACAAGACATATCATACACCATGCAACAACACTCCACAGCACTCAGTATTTAGCACACAAAATTTACAGTCATTATTTTATGTCAGCCACATTTAGTGGCTACGTCCAAAGCTTTCAATGCATATTAATATACTCAGGTATAATAATATGTATCGTTACACATAATAAATCTAAATGTTACCTTTTTACCACAGTTTACATGCACACGCTCAGCCTCATCCTTAAGTGGCAACGAACAGCATCTCCAAGTTCTATAAATAGGATTCACATATTAATACATTCCCTTGTGAATATTTGTTTACGTTACGGAGTTAAGCATATTGGTTCGTGCTTTGTGAAAAATTAATATTAATATTATGAGGTGATATTATGCTTTGTGCAAGCCTTTGATACTTATTTTGATTGTACATGATGATGATTTTATATATTTATCATCATTAGAAGTGTTTGTAAATATTTGGAATTATTTTGGGGTCAAAACGGTTCATTCTTGGATTCTGTTCAATATGATCCTTTGACACGTTTAAATTTATAACTTCTCGTATATAGCTCCAAAAATTATTTTGTAAAATTTGTCATAAACTAGACTCTATAACCTTTCTATATAATCAGAGTTTGTGAAACCTTAGCAACAATAATAGTTAATTAGTTCAAGTTTATATTTTTTGCTGGATAAGATAATTTGACCTTACTTCACTAATCAGTTCCTTGATTTTAAGGGATGATGAGGAGAAGCCGGGGAGGAGACGATAGGAGATGGAGAGGATTATGTGCTAAATGATGAAGAGAAGGTGAAGGGATTAGTGGAAGAAGATGATAAGAGGAAATGAAGTGAGGTGATGCATAGAAAGGGAAGTGTGAATTATTTCGTGAAGTTAGGAGAATGTTAGAATGTGGGATTATAAATCCCACTTATTTATATGATAGGGATTAATTTTATCTGTAGTTAGTATATTTTTGTCTTAATTTCGACAAATAAATTTTATAATCCCAGCAAACAAATTATGACATTCAATAATATACGATTTTTGTTATTTATTCAGATAATAACTTATCATGAAATTTTTGGGTATTACGATCTCTTTCCATTTCCTTCTTCCCCGAACTCTTTCTGCAGTTCGCGCATGGCCGGCCCTAGGTTCCGTAGAAGCTTCTTATCGATCGACTTTCCTTGTGAGAAGGATATTTGATCTTGTTTCCTTCACCGGGAAGATCCGCTTGCCCTTCCTAACTTACCTCTCCAACTGTAAAAAGCCCTCGACTCTGACCTCATTAGACACATCTCAAAGAGCTCAAGATTACGAGCTCGCCTTTCCCTCTTGGCTCATCTCGAGAGCATTCTAAACCGATCCCGACGGGATTCATCTCCCGTTCTCCATTTACCGAAGCCTCTTCGACACGTATCAATCTGAAATCAGTTCGGTTCTTGGTCTTCTCGCTCAGTGGTGTTCGATCTCCTCGGAGGACGGCGGCGCCTCACATGCTCTTCTCCCTCCTCCGACGAGGCCAAGCCAATGATGAATCAAAGCTGACGATTCCATGAAGTTGTGCAACCCTGAGAAGCTCTCACTGAGTTCCCGATGATGACGATGCAAAATTGATCTCAGCCGCGAAATCCATGATCCCCATGTTTTGTTTCCATCATCGTCGACGATATTGGTTCGAGTCGTGCAACGGACTGTGGTCTTGTTCAGGACTGATGCTTAAGCAACTCATTGCATAAGATAAGTATTTTGCCATTAAATATCTAAGTCAATACTCTTGGAGTGCGTGATGTCCTTGTATGTGTTTGTTCCATGCTCAGGGCTCTTCTATGATGCTTGCTATCCACATATTATTGAAACGTCCCAAGATTTATTGTCAATAAAAACGTGACACGTGACGTTGTCTTCGCTATGACACGTAGTAAGGCGACAAGAAACAGGAGGTCAAGGTAACAAAAATATAGAACTAGAAATCCCATGATAAAATAATCCTTACATCAATACGAAATACATCAAAGTCTTTAATCAAAAAAATTATTACAAATAAAATCTCAAAATACAGTTCAAGCTCGCACTTATTCTCCTTGCTGGCATAATCCAACCCAGCTTCTCTTCAAACTGTAACCGAATATGTAACCGTGAGTTTGAGCCCAATAATAATAGGATACATGTTAATGATAGGGGACTAACACGTCTTATTATATACGTGTTTGATGTGTGTCAAACCACACATGTTTTTATAACTTTATAACTTGCGTTTTGTGTCTTTTTATTTAGAATTAGTTTAGTTTTCCTTTTAGAGTTGGATACTGTCGTAGTTTTGTATTTTGTGTGCAGAATGACGATAAAAGGATGGATTCTGTGCAAAACTGGGTTTCAGAGTTGAGTGGCGTGTATTGAAAGTGCTAAAAGAGGTTCTATATCAAGTTGGAGTCCAAAGGGATGCTTTTTCATCATGTCTTCATGAGGTGTAGGTGACACGGCCATGTCGCATTGTGACACACCCGTGTTACATGAGTTTAGCAGCTTCAGTTTTGAGGACGCACGATCGTCCCAGATCCAAACACGGCCGCAACGCAAAGAGAAGAAGGGAAACCTCGCCAATCAAGAGAATCAATCCGTCCGAGCAAGAAAATCATCACCGAATTGATCGACACCCTAAGATGACGATCAAGACGCTTCATCAAAGGATATATACTCATCAACAACGATCTTTGTAGATCAAAATTGGGAGAGAAACATCTATAACCTCTTTATATTGCTCTTGTCTCTATGATTATTGCTTTTATAGTTGTTGTTATTCAATCAATTGTTGGATCTATGGATTGCGTTGATTATATTGCTTTTGGACAGATTTTCTTATCTATGTTTCGTGAGTAATTTCATTATAGGGTGACGATGTAGATGTGTTCATGGTGGATTTCAAAGATAAGACACGATTATAATATTTCTTGATTTAATGTTTGTTTCGTGGATGAATTGATTGAGTTAAATTGCGATCTTATGATTTAGAATAGGCCATTCTAAGTTGGATAATCAAGGTTTTGTGCATTTGTCATTCTCTTTTGACAAAATATGGCAGCAAACTAAAAGTTATATCATTCTCTTTTGTATAACTTTGATTATTCATTCCAATTGAGCTTATTCTTACTAGTTTATATGGAATGCTCAGTTACACGCTTAAGCAATATTAGTTAAATTAGGTTCATTCTCTTTTGGCCTAGCTAACTAATGTTAGGATTAGCTCATTTGCATGTGAGTTAATCGACAATAACGTTAATTAAGTTTCACTTCGTTACAGCATTCACAAATATAATTAAGTAAGGAAATGATACGATCGATGAAAAAATCCAACCTAAACACTATACATTAGTCATGCTATCCTTTTTTATCTTTAGGAACTCGTTTATCTTTGTTGTTTAGTTTAGTTTAAAACACCAACCTCAAACCCCCCACCCCCCTTTTCTTGTTTAGAATCACTTTTAGTACATTAGTAAACCCGTTCCTTATGGGATCGACCCTGACTTATCATTACTGCATTAATTTATTATCTTGTTATTGAGTGGCATAGTTACGATATAATTTGCACACCTTGCGACGGACGTGTCAATGTTCAACCTTTTGAAGCAGACATTACGAATATACCAAAGATCAACTACGAGATTTCATGCACAAGTATCAAGGCTTTTTTTTACTGTACTTCGCACATAGCGCATACATTATTTCACATTTTACCAAGCTTACGAACGTTATCACGTTTTATTCATGTGTTTTCAAGTTTATATGTTAACATGCTTTATTCATATATTTCCAAGCTTATGCATGTTACCACGTCTTAGTAAGACTGGATATAGGAACAGACATACGTATAAGAAGTCTGTTATTAGGTTAGCTAAACAATACTAGGACTTGACATTGGGCCTGCAGTACCCCCAGGATGGCTTACGCCCAAGAAACGACTGACTTATCTTCATCGTCGCATGTACGCAAAGGAATGATTCATTCCGGGATAAATCATTCCTCCCTAACTAGTCAAGAACACAAAACTGTTTTAATCCCCACATTATCCGGATTTATTCTTTTAAAGCACGTGTGATATTTATATTGTTCACGATTTCCAAGCAAGTATTAACAGACACAGGAAATGAGTGTTGCCATATGTAACAGGTGACTACCATGAAATATTTTATTATTATCAAAGTATAATCCCTGAACTGTTTTTAATGGCTTGCGATGTTTTAAGTAAATTGCATA
Organism: Drosera spatulata; assembly: GCA_035668315.1. NCBI lineage: Eukaryota > Viridiplantae > Streptophyta > Magnoliopsida > Caryophyllales > Droseraceae > Drosera > Drosera spatulata. The sequence continues at coordinate 6,380 of JAOVYX010021302.1, forward strand.
AGCTATAGTTAAATACAAGCAGATCAAGCAAGCATAACACAGATACCCACGAGCAATTCTCGTCTTGAATTTGTTTTAAGCATGAGCGTTATTTTTATTCGGAAAATATTTTTAAAACTCAAAATGAAAAAAAAACTGCAAATAACTTTTCTAACTAGTATAATTAAGCATGAATTGTAAGCATTTTGAGTTTACAAAGCTTAGGTCCTTTAGGGTGTCCAACCTGTTTACTGTCTAACGTTCTAGTCCTTATTCTATATTAAATGTAACGTTTTTTTATCGTCCCGAAATATATATAATATTTGCTTTATTTCCATATTTGACATCAAATTTATATTAAATTAAACACACTATCCCATCACTTCCACTAACTTCTCTCACATACTTTCACATCAACTCTCACCATCATAAAAAAATACAATATACTAATCAAATTCAACTCTCATATAAAATTTCGTGTCGGATCAAACTATTGTATATAATTCGGACAGATGGAATAACATTTAAGATCCTGAACATGAGCCATGCTGCTATCTAAAACTAAAATATGACAAGTGGAAGTAAATTTCCAAGGACAGCATCAGACATTAGAAAATAAGGGGATAAGTATGACTAATAGTTGCACCATTATAGAATTATTATAGTTAGAATTATATGCAATTAGGGTAGTGAGTTCAATTGGGTCGATGGCTGTGAGTTCCTGGTGCCGGCTTCGATGGCTATGATGGTGGGGAGACAAGGCAGTCGGATGGTCGAAGAGTGTCGTCGACAAGACAATGATTAAGCCTTGAGAATGCTAAGAACAAGAAATCAAGACCTAGAGAACTCACTGTGTTAGGGTTGTAATGCGCAAAAATGATTCCATTTGCAGTTTTCTATTTCTTTTATATTAGTGGACTATAACTGACAAAGTAATGAGGGAATTTGAATCGGAGAGTCTGGGTTTGTAATGGTAGAATAAATTAAGGCTAATAATTGAGGTGAATTAAGGAAAGAATTGATTGGGGACGATTAATTAGGGTAACAGTAAGATTTGAAATGCCAAAAGTCTCAAAAGTCAATAATAATAAAATGATTTGATTCGGATTCAAACTCGTGATCTCTTGTTTCATAAACCTCGTCCTTTCCATTGTGTTAAGTCAGGTATTCCTGATAAAAATTTGTTTCAAATTTTCTTGAATGCTATTGAAAATTGTTTATTTTTCTTGTTATTTAATCCGAACAATTCGGGTTATTACATCTCTTCCTTCTTTATAAAGTTTCATCCTCGAAACTTTAATGAGTAGAGATCAGAAAATTATCGTAGAATAGATGAGGGTATCGCTCTCGAATTTCTTCTTCTACCTTCCAAGTTGACTCCGAAGCAAAATGATTTGCCCATTGCATCTTGACTAAAGGCACTACCCGTCTCTTCAAAGTTTTCTCCATGCGATCCACTATTTATAGTGGTTTTTCCTCATATATGAAATCTTCGCTTAAATTGATTGGCTCGGGCTAAATAATGTGTCGAGGGTCCGGCTCGTACTTCCGTAGCATTGACACATAGAATACATTATGTATGCCAGGCAAACTAGTCGACAATGCTAGTCGGACTGCCACTTCTCCAACCTTCTCGAGAATCTTAAATGACCCAATGTAGCGAGGACTTAACTTTTCTTTTTTAGCGAATCTCATAACCCCTTTCGTAGGAGAGACCTTCAAAAATACATGATTTTCCATATTGAACTCGAGTGGTCTTCTTCTTACATCTACGTAACCCTTTTGTCTGTCTTGTGCTGTGTTCATCCGCGATTGAATCAACTTCACTATCTCCGTGGTCTCCTAGCTATCTCTGGACCTATTACCAGAGTATCCTCGATATCATCCCAACAAATAGGTGACCGACACTTCCTTCCATACAATTCCTCAAAGAGCACCATACCTATACTGGAGTGGAAGCTGCGGTTGTACATAAACTCTATTAATGACAACTGTTTGTCCCATGCGCCTTGAAGTCCATAAACACGTTCTGAGCATGTCTGTCCATCAGTGGTTGAATGGAATGTTATACTAAGCTTCAATTGAGTTCCGAAAGTCTTCTGCAAATCTTGTCAGAATCATGTTTGGAGTCTAGTGTCCCTGTCTGACACGATCGAACTCGGTGCTCCATGTAGCCTCATAATTTCATTCACATACTCCTTAACTAGTCGATCCACGGTCCAAGAGTTCTTTATAGGCAACAAATATGCAGACTTGATCAAACGGTCAACAATAACCCAAATCGAGTTCATCCCTCAAATCATCGGTGGAAGCCCAACGATGAAGTCCATCGCTATGGAATCCCACTTCCAAACTGGTACATCTAATGGTTGTAAAAAACCACCAGGACTCTGATGCTCAATCTTCACTTGTTAAGAAGCAAGACATCGCCCTACGAACTGCCCTATTTCCTACTTCATGTTGCTCTAACAAAAATGTTTTCGAAGATTCTGATACATCTTTTTGCCTTCAGGATGTGCAGAATATGGTGTCTGATGCGTTTCCTCCAAGATCTTCCTCTTTAATTCCTCGTTCTTTGGTACGCAAAGTCATATCTGAAATCACAAAGTCCCATCTTCATGCATAACGAACCCCGGTGCCTTTCCAACTTTCACCTCTTGCCTTAATCGAATAATCTGCTCATCGATTTCTTATGCCTGGATGATCTCTTCTAATAGGGTTGGCTGAACCTGCATGAATCCCAGGTACAATTTACCCGACTTGGGTATAATCTCGATCTCTAACTTGCGAAAGTCCTCGATCAATGCACTCTGCGTAATTTCCAATCGATTCAGATTTCCTTCCATGCTCGTGACTTTTTGACTCAAGGCATCAGGTACAATATTTGCCTTCCCAAGATAGTATTGAATGTCTAGATCATAATCTTTGAGCAACTCAAGCCATCCTCTGTCTCATATTCAGCTCCTTCTGCATTAAGATATAACAGGCTCTTGTGATCTGTGAACACCTTACATAACACGCCATAAAGATAGCGTCTCCAAATCTTTAAGGCAAACACCACAGCTGCTAACTCCAAGTCCTGAGTAGGGTACTTGACCTCGTACGGCTTTAATTGTCACGAAGCATTCACAATCACCTTCCCATGCTCTATAAGAACACAACCAAGGACTTGCTTCGAAGCATCGCTATAAATGCCGAAGCCTTCACTGTCCTCGGGAAGGGTCAAGACAGGTGTCGAGGTTAGACAATTCTTCAGCTCTTGAAAAACCTTTTCACACCTCTCAGTCCATTCAAACTTTATGGTCTTCCGTGTAAGATTGAACAACGGCCCTGCAATCTTCGAGAAGCCTTCTACAAATCTTTGATAGTAACTAGGTAGTCCCAAGAAACTTCATACTTCTGCAACGTTAGTCGTCCATTCCATAAATGTTTCAATTTTCTTGGGAACTATTTTGACTCCTTCTCCCGAGATCACATGTCCCAAAAATATGACTTCTCTAAGCTAGAATTCACATTTCTTAAACTTTGCATACAACTGGTTAGTCCTCAGCATCTCCAAAGTGATATGAAGGTAATTCTCATAGTCTTCAGGGTTCCTCGAGTATATCAAGATATCATCAATGAACACCACCATGAAGCCGTCTAAATATGGTTTGAACACTCAATTCATCAGGTCCATGAACACCGCTGGTACATTGGTGAGTCAAAAGGACATCACGACAAATTTGTAGTGCCTATAGCGCATTCGGAAAGCTATCTTAGGAATATCTTCTAGCTTCATCCAAAGTTGGTGATATCCAGAGCGGAGATCTATCTTGTAGTGCACGCTTGCTCCTTGTACCTGGTCGAAGTGGTAATTGATACGAGGTAAAGTGTATCAATTCTTGATAGTTATCTTGTTTAGCTTGTGATAGTTAACGCATAGTCTCATGCACCCGTCCTTCTTTTTCATGAACAAAACTAGAGCTCCCCATGACGATACACTCCGTTTTCTAACAACTCATCGAGCTGACTCTTCAACTCCTTGAATTCTGTCGGGGCCATTTGGTATGGGGCTCTGGAAATTGGAGCAGAATCGGGAAGTAACTCGATGCCAAAATCTAGATCTTGTTATTCATGGGAAGCCCTCGGGAAAAACATTTGGATATTCACGAACGATTGGTATGTCCGAGATGCTCAACTCTTGTTGCACAGTAGCCTCCACGCTGCATAGAAATCCTCAACATCCCTTCTTAAGTAATTGAAACGCCACCATTGCAGATACCAAGTGAAGATCACATCTTGATCCTTTACCGAGGTATACTAGTCTTCCTCTTTTAGAATTCTGCAACTTGATGGTTTTCTTCTCGCAGTCCTTCATTACCTTATGCTTTTCTAGCCAGTTTATGCCTGGTATTACCTCAAAGTTGTGAAAGTCTAATATGATTAAATCTACAGGAATGTTTCTCCCCCTAGGTTATCGATGTATTTATTATTGCACTGTTGCAAGTCACGATATCACCCGTAGACAACCCTATAATGATTTTTTTTGGTCAAAGTACATCTAGTAAGGTCATGGGTTTTGAGATACTCCCTAGCTACAAAGGAGTATGCCGCTCTGGAATGAAACAGGCATATACACGGTTAACTGAAATACAAATATTAAGAGTTATGGCTTCTCCACCCTCCTCTGCGTTTTGCTGCTTAACCATGTACACGCGTCCGGCTGGCTGCTTTACCTTTCAAGGATAGCTTCCTGTGGGCTTGTTTGACTGGGCTACTGATTAAGTAGATGTTGTCGGCCTAGAAGAGTTGGGCCTTGGGTTGCCTGCTAGTTGAGGACAATTAGCGACCCTATGATTCCTGTCACCACAATGGTAGCACGATCTAGTACTGGTCCTACACTCTCTAGCATAGTGTCCAACTTTATCATAACTATAACAAGTCAAGGTGCTAGGTGGCGTATTGGAGTACCCTGGTCCTAACTAGATTGATTGGTGCTGACGACAGTTCACGAGATGATCCAAAGTTTCCCTCAGTATTGTGCGTCTGATTATACGTAACCGATGTTGTTGGGGCTGGTTTCCTACTTCCCTGAGTATTATGCACCCAAGATTGTGATCCCCCAGTGTTCGATGCTCCTCCGTTGAAGCGCCTCTTACTAGCGTGATTTCCTTGACGCTCGTCCCTCTCCCTTGATGTGTGCTCCAGTTTAACCATTATATCATACAACTGTTGGTACGATGCAAAAATCTGGCTGGCAAGCGAAGTACGCAACCTCCAACTTAGGCCTTTCTCAAACTGATACTGCTTCTCAACGTTCCCATGGTAAAAGCAAGGGGTAAACCTCAACAGAGTTGTGAACCGAGTAGCATACTTCAGCACAATCATATTCCCTTGGTTCAATGCAAGAAATTTATCTCTTTTCTGATCTTGCAGGGAGGCAGGGTAGAATCTCTCACGAGTCAGCCTCTTGAAGGACTCCCAGTTGAAGGCTGGGTCCTTCGCACATTCTTCCATGGTGCTCTACCATGCATCAGGTGATAGCAAACAACAAAGTTTACGCGTAATGTCTCGGGACACTGCACAGTATTAAACAACTTCTCAAGGTTCCTAAGCCAGTCGTCCAGTGTATAGGATCTCTATCGCCCCCAAAGCACTTGGGTTGATAAGCATTGAGTCATCGCGGATATGTGTTGCTGTCAGTCTCGCTATTCTCCTTTTCGTTCTTGTTTTTTGCTAGTTCTTCAACGAAGTTGATGAGAGCATGAATGATTGGTTGCTCTACAGCTGGATTATCATTGACTCCTTCAACTTGATTGTCTTTTATTATCCCCACCGGATCATTTTGGGATACCTCGTGCTCGTTGTTTGACATCCTGTTTCGAGAGAGAATGTTTTCATTTAATGCTCATGCATACCTTTTTTCTGTTTCCACGAAATCATGCAGAACTAGTAATCAATCAAGCGACAAGAAATAAAGAAAAGCATATGCAACTTCCATTAATGGGAAAACATGTTCAAGTATAATAGCTAGCTAATACGGTTATAAAATGGACCGAGTATTATGATAATAGGAAAAAACACTAGCTAAACAGAACTAGTCTAATCCAGAAATCATAGATATAGGCACGAGACTTATCCTCGGGCTCCTCCTTTGGCTAAGTCTCCTCCTCAGTGGCTCTGCTAGAACTCTTCATCCACTTCCTCTTAGCAGGGGACTCGCCATTATCGTCGTCGTTATCGATTGTCAAGTCGATGACCTCTGGTCCCACCGAAGAAGGATCATCCTCTTTGTCAGAGGATATGTCAACTATCACCGGTGCAGGAGGGTCTAGGATGACCACCTCATCATCAGAAAGTAAAACATCCTCAACTGAAGGCACTGGTGCTAAGTAGATCATATCGTGTTGTAGCAAGTCGAGGATCAGGCCCACCTCAGGATGATCCAGATAAATCACAGTGGCAACATCATCGAAGGTCACCGACCACTCGTCATTCGGCAGCTGGTACGCTGGATTTGGCACCCCATCAATCAATAAGTCATCAAATCTCTGTCCGTACTCAGCAAATGAGCTGACAAGTGGCATGGAGTGGACCAGAATATGAGCTTGAATCATGGGATGGGCCATCCTCCTATCAATAGTTACTCTACTGTTGATATCCCACTTCAATCTGTTGATATGATTTTCTCGTGTCCTCGTCTGTTGCTGCCAGATCGGAATGTCTAAATAGTTATATGGGTTCATGGTACCTAACAGGAAAACAATCCCAAATAAGTCTGAGGCATATAAAACTTATTAACCCAAGGAGTATAAGAAAGCAATCCAGCACGACATCACCCATAGATAGTTTATGCTCCCTTATTTACATTTTCATTCCATTATTCTTTTCTTGTTAAACTTTTTTAAAATTTTCATGAATCATTATCACTCTTAGTATTCTTATGTCATGTTTGTTATAAGTAGCACATCTACCTCCATCAGTCTTTAACATTTCTTAAATCCCAACCCCTTAATTAGAATTTGAGAAGGGGGTCATACCCCATTTGTCGTCAATACTTCAATTTCGAACAAAATGCTTAAGGACGCTGAGGGATTCCTTATCCTTGTACCTTAAGCTCTCCCAATTCCTACACTCGATTCATACAACTAACAGAATCATGACTTACAATCTGTGTTTCCTTTCTTAATCTTATGCTCTGATACCATTCTGTAACACCCCAAGATTTAAGATAAAAAACGTGACACATGACGTTACCGCAATTACGACACGTAACAAGGCTACAAGAAACATGAGGTTAAGGTAACATAAACATAGAACTTGAAATCCCATGATAAAATAATCCTTACATCAATGCGAAATACATCAAAGTCTTTAAACAATAAATTTATTACAACTAAAATCTCAAAATACAGTTCAAGCTCGCACTTATTTTCCTTGCTGGCAACATACAACCCATCTTCTCTTTAACCTATAATCGAACATGTAGCCGTGAGCTTGAACCCAATAACGATAGGATACATGTTAATTACAGGAGACTAGCACGTCTTATTATATACGTGTTCAACCCAATGTACCTGACATTACTAATATACCAGAGATAAACTATAAGATTTCATGCGCAAGTATCAAGGCTTTCGTTTGCTATGCTTTGCACATAGTGTATATATTATTTCACGTTTTGCCAAGCTTATACATGGTATCACGTTTTATTCACGTATTTTCAAGTTTATGAATGATAACACGCTTTATTCACATATTTCCAAACTTATGCATGTTATCATGTCTTAGAAAAACTGGATATAGGAACAGTCACACATATAGGAAGTCTGTTAGTAGGTTAGCTAGACCATACTAGGACTTAACATTGGGCTGCAATACCCCCTGGGATGGCTTACGCCCAAGAAACGGGCGACTCATCGTTGCCGCCACATGCACGCAAAGGAAAATGACTCATTCTAAGATAAATCATTCCTCCCCAGCTAGTCAAGAACACGAAACTGTCTCCATCCCCATATTATCCGGATTTATTCTTTTAAAGCACGTGTGATATTTATATTGTTCATGGTTTTCAAGCAACTATAAGAAACGCAGGAATTGAGTGTTACCATGTGTAGAAGATGACTACCATGAAATATTTTATTATTATCAAACTATAGTTCATGAACTATTTTTAATGACTTATGATGTTTTAACTTCATTGCATAAGCTATAATTAAATACGAGCAGATCAAGCAAGCATAACATAGATACCCACGACTTTGGAATGGAGGTGGCCATCTCCAGAGGTACGCGGCCGGCCGTGGGAGGCCACTGACGACGTTTCCCCGTATAGGGAGAGTCCGGCCAAGGGTAGTAAACCTACGTCGCCCCATGCACGAAGGAGAGGGAAGAGGTTCTTAGGCTTGGTACGAGTTTCTGGCAGTGAGGGTCCGACGGGAAAGTCCAGTGGTGGCCAGTTGGGTTGACGGCTGAGTTCTCAACGCCGACTTCAATGGGTGTGATGGCGGGGCGACAAGGCAGTCTGGTGGTGGAAGAGTGTCGACGACAAGACAATTATTATGTCTTCAGAAGGCTAAGAATAAGAAATCAAGACAAAGAGAAGGAACTCACTATGTTAGGGTTGTAATATGCAAAAATGATTACAATTCTCTTGTTTTTTTTATAATATTGGATTATAGCTGACAAAGTAATGAGGGAATTTGAATCGAAGAGTCCGGATTTGTAACGACAGAATAAATTAAGACTAAGGATTGATGTGAATTAAGGAAAGAAATTGATTGTGGTCGATCGATTAATTAGGGTAACGGTAGGATTTGAAACGTCAAAAGTCTCAAAAGTCAAAAAGAATAAAATAATTTGATTTGGATTCAAACTGGTGACGTCTTGTTTCGAAAATCTCACCCCTTTCATTGTGATAAGCTAAGTATTCTTGACAAAGGTTTGCTTTAAATTTTCTTGAATTGTGTCGAAAATTGTTTATTTTACTTTTCATTTAATCTGAAAAATTCGAGTTGTTACAACTATTGAACTTGACTTTCACACTGTTTGACTCGGGCAATGCTTATCTTACTAGAATATACTAGGTTGTCAAACTTGTTAGCTGTTACTAACCCAAGAGAAACAACTTGTTTTGATATTGTTTGAAATTTGATCAGGTTAGTAACGTTACAACTTTGTTTCACACTTAGATTAACTAAACTCAACTAGTCTCATGTTTAGGAGAATATAATCCACACGTTGATAGAGGTGTGATAAATCTGCACATAACACATTTAGGTGTGAATTCAATTCACATTTAGGTGAATAATATCACGTGTTTGAAATATTACTGCTCTGTCTGATCTAATTCATGGACTTGATTGATTTATTCGATATTTATTTATTTATCTTATTTAGCTAAATTCGACCTAAAAACCTGTAACGTCCCGAGTTTTCCGATCTTTTTTTAGAAAAGCCACGTAACATTACTGCCATTAGGGTCCTACAATCCCTACCCTGGCAATTCAACTTAACCGGGTTTAGAATAAATATTAAATAAAATTACACTTAAAGCATCATCATTCTAAGTCCACAA
>JAOVYX010021303.1:0-15917 GCA_035668315.1 Drosera spatulata
GTTCTATCAAAAGTTCGAACTCATAGTAGAAAAATCCGCTAATGTATATCTAGATTGATCAATACCTTATCAACCAATTATGTATTTCTTTTTCCATAACCACTTGATCATCCATTATTCGGTTACTTGGGCCTTTCCAACAAGAGACAGTAAAAAAATTGGCAAATCCTAGAGACATATTAAAGACAAATAAATCAGCAGCATCACAGGCATATTAAAAATTGGCATCCAGGCTTTACTCCGCAAGGCGGAATCTAGGTCCGAAAAGATACCCTAAGTAGCACATGGATCTGATTCCAGGTGATAATATGAGTAAAAATTGGACCACCTAGTGTCTGGACGTACCAAAACATCTTAGTTTTCATGGATTACTATATATATGCCAACAAGACTCCTCAGAGCACAGGAAACCGGAAAATCAAGACATCACTTGCCAGAAGTAGACATCATAGGAAGTATGCTACCTTTTGTGCCAACTTCCTGTTCTCGTCCGTCAGTAGCTTTTCCTAAACAATCATGCTGTGACGGTTAATCCAATAGCAGATATTTGTACATAAAAAACATATGAATCATCTCGTCAACTCTATTATACCTTTTCTTTTAGCTGAGCTATCTCTTCCCTGAACAATTGCTCCTGGAGTAGAATTCACGTTAGTCATCATACTGAAAGACAAACGAGGGGAAATTTTCTTGAGTTTAGCAGTCAAAATATGTATTTAAACCTTTCTTGCTCGGATGTTCCGCAAGCTTTGTTCAAGCTGGTCGTCAATTGCATGTAGTTCTTCGATGGAACAGGAACCAAGATCTTGCCCCAAAAGCTTCCTGTTCAATGGACACAGAGAACAGGTAACTCTTGAGGATGAAAGAACTAATCGTCCATGATTTAACTTTCGCATGATCGCTATTTCCAACCACAGGAAGCCTAATCTTGAGTTAGGGATCAACCTTTGAGTAGCTTTAATGGCCTCTATCTTTTCGATCAAGATGGCTGCTTCCTGCTTCAGTTGCTACAAAAATGATCCAATTTGCAAGTGAAATGAGCACGAAAAGCGTGTACTTATATTAACTCAACACTACTAACTTTTTTCCATGCAGGTGAAGTGCTAACCTCAGCTTGCTGTTGTTCAATCTCAGTTGCTTCTGATCTCACTTGTTTCATATATTTGTAGTAGCGCTCAATCGTCTTTTGGATGCTGAATATCGCAATAAAAAGGACATTACTTACCAAATTACAGTAGGTTGTTGGTTGAACAATACAAATCATATAGTATAATGAAGAACACTGTCTTCTACATATAAGCACTTGAACACAGTACTGTATTGTAGACGTGGTTGCATGTAATGGCGACGAGGCTGACAGGTAAGGTTTGATATCTGCTAAGTTGATACTGTATTATTTTTCCGTACAATTCTAAATTAGGAAACTCATGAGTTGAATAAAGCCTATAGAATGGAAATAGGAGGATTCCATCAAAGGTAGTTTCTACTTTCTAGTGGTCACATTGGAATTAAAGTTATCTTCCTTTGGGACCAGTATTGAATATCATTCAATTGCTTTTGCAAGTTGTTTCTCATATAAGGAACAAGGACCTTAATCAACAATGTCAAGGTCTCTTTTATTTTGGGTCTTTTGCTGATGGTGTCATGAAAATAATTAATTCGTGATTAAACTTTACACGTTAAAACTCACAAGGGCCTTTAGAGTCTTAATTGTCTTGGTTCTTTATGATATGAACTAATTATAAAACATGCATAGAAGTTGTACGATCATGGATGGCAATGATCATCACCTCTAAAATCATCAGGAGGATGTATTGCACTTAGTTATATGGTAAAGCATAACATCAGATATACCTTATAGTAGTGCCCTATATTATTGAGAACATATCTATGCTGAGTTGCAATAACAGTATATCTTAGTCCCAACAGTAGCTCGAGTTATAGATGTTTCATGTAGAACAGCAACAGACAACTAATGCATCAAAGATACATGTGCCTAACAAAACATATGATTTCCCTGTATATCTTAAACTCGCCATTTCGAAGCAAAAGATTGGTTACATGGTGAATTGGGCGACCAACATACTGCCGCCATCTTACAAAAAAAAGTGGCATTCAATCATGCAGGCAGGAATTGCAATAGATATTCAAAATTTGGTTTGTAGAATTGTTGAGATACAAATAATATAATAAATCTAAACGATCAAAAAAATAATAATATAATAAATCTACTATCATCAATTTTGACTTTTGATAGAACTTGTTCTTCGACGTGGTATCAGAACAAAGTGCAATGGTGAACTCGGTTTGCATTTTTGGTAGAACTGAATCCTTAACAATAATTACACTCTGAGCAACGTTTGAGGTTAATTAACTTTGTTATCCAATGTCAAGACATATACAAGTTCATGCGACGAGGCTGATGTGCCACAGTTATGATGAATCTATGAATCAAACAGTCAAGGTATAAGGCTCCCACATAAGTCGAGTGTGTATGGTGCCGTCTTTTGGACAGCTACTAGGGGATGATATATATGTTGATATAGTTCCTCCCCTAGGTTGCTATGTATTTGGAAGGTGTTGATTAATATTAAACGATCGGCACATAAATCAAGTGTGTGCTCTATAAGCTGATCATGTGAGCCAAGATGACAGACGAACAAGAGAAAGTTCATTTTCTTAAATCATAGACTAGTTTGAACAGTTAAACAAGCCTTATCAGGATCTGAATCTCTCTAACATTTTAGGCTTGTGTTAAAATTTTCACCAATCTGATCCTTCATGTTCATCTCAAAGAATCCAGTAGTTAGCACCTACGTTTGTTCGGGTTCAAAATCTGATTTTTCTTTGATATCCATCATTTGATAATCACTGGTCATGGAGTACCTTAAAAGGCAAGAAAATCAAAGGTCATCATCCGCGAGCAACATCTAAATGCGCTAAGCTTTCACCTCTCCGTGGTCTCTCCCTAATGCCCTCAGGAAGTGGCCGACTTATGACCATATATATGGTTAGGGAAAGATTGTTCATCACCGAACCAACCTTCACATAATTGTTCCTAGAGAATCCAATTTCGTTATTCAATTTCTTATGCTACTTACTATATGTGTACTATAGAACTAGGACAATAATACAAAGAGAGAAAACAGCACAACATAAGAGTCATTTCATGCACAAGATGTCTTAAAAAAAAACAGTAACAAGAATGATAGAGATTGATTATCATACTCGGAAGTACTTGAAAACTCATAGAGCTTTCCATTTTGGGAGAAGACGATGACTGCAACCTCGGCATCACATAGAACCGATAGCTCGTACGCCTTCTTCAACATCCCGTTCCTTCGCTTCGAGAACGTGACCTGCCTGCTCGTCGAGCTCTCGATTCTCTTCATCTCTATCTTGCATCGACCCTTCGCCATTTTCACCTATATTTACAGCAGCACCTATTCGAAAAAATTACAATCACATATATATAGGACAAAATAATTGATCAAGAAAAGCAGTAATTTTATGTACTGTGAACTCAAAATCATGAACAGTAGAAGGAAAGCTTACCAAACTAGGCTCCTTCTTGGTGATCAGGGGCTGTACGGACAAAGCACAAGGGGGAACAAAAATGTGAAATTTGATGAAATTTTCCACCAAAAATACAAAAAACACTCACAAACTTGAAGACCCTTTTGATTTCTCACCCGAAAACACACAAAAGAAGAACCTTTTTCACAGTTCAAGATCTGTGAACAAAACCCAAATGGAAAAACCGTGTCTTTTGACACCAAATCAACTCAAAATCGTCAAAGAAAAAGCCCTAGAACCCCCAATGAGTCCCCAAAATGGAAACTTGGACTCAACAATCAGATCATGAACAAAAAGAACAAACCCTACAGTGCTAAATCTTCAAAAGAGGAAGAAGAGAGTGACCAAAGATGACAAAGCAAGCAAGGAGCAAAGATGACAAATTTGAAGAGGATGAGAAAAAGAACGTGGTTGCTATCTCTTCCTTTTCCTCTCTTTTTTCCCACAAGAGGCAAAAAACCACAAACGAGATCATGCCAAAAAAATAAAATCCAGCCAATTACATTCATCTTCGTGTTCCCCTTCAATTCATCCTCTCCCTCTCCCTCTCCCTCTCTCCTTTCCTTTTTTTTTCTCTTTTTTGGATTTTTGAGCAGTCACTTTCAGATATTTTTCTCGTTTCCGTACAACCCGAAAAATTGAAATAAAAATCAAAGAAAAAGTGTGCGTTGTTTGTTTGCTTAGCTTGATTTGGCAATTTAAGAAGAGGGGATTGCCCATAGAGGCAGCCAATAGAGGAAAGGTAGACTTTTCCAACTTTTCTTTTTGAAAAGGGCAGAAATGTTACACCCTCCGTTACAGCCATGGACAATCCTTTTCAACAAAACAAAAACTATAGACAATACTCGCACTCCATAATGATTGTAATATTTGGTCGTATGAGCGATAAAATTGATAGGGTACGAATGATTATAACAAATTATTCGTAAGATTATCAAATGATAATTTTTATAATACGGAAAATTCTGGGAAAACGTCAACGAATATTGGCGTAAAATATAATATTATAAATTAATAAATTAATAATTCTGGATTCAAATAAAATTTATATCATGTCGTTCACTAGAAATAAAAATTATATCAAAATACTTAATAAATAATATAATTACAATATAACGTTATAATTATTATGTGACCGAAAGGATACTGATTTACTTAGACTATTCCACAATATATAAAGTATAGTAGTTTTTCTGATAAAGTTTTCATCAAAATAATATCTAAAAAACATAATTATTTATTACACTATATATTTTATTATTTCTTTTTCTATTGCTAAAAAAATATCCTTGGATTGCACAAGCATGGAATACTAGTTGAAGTACCATCAATTGAAGAAAAGATAACAAATGGAGCATTCAACTCTTCTTTCTATACTACACGTACAAACCCTCGGCCTATTTTGCAAACTGGAGCATATGAAAGAGCTGTGATTCTATATATTAAAGGATTTGGATCACAAGTTGTACAAAGGTTATACAGCCATGTGCTGTACAAAGGTATGATTGGTTTGTTAATTTTTCATATTTTATCCAATCAATTCAATCTCAAATGATCTAAAATTTCATAAACATAATATTTATTTAGTTCCTGTCATATTGTTCAGTTTTGGACTTGTTTGATACGTAAAATCTTAAATTTTCGGGTCTCACGAGCATAACTCGTCTTTTACCTCATAAACGCATTTCAACCGTCCGTGGTTTGTTTTCCTTACCGTTTCTTTCGTTATTAGCTACAAATAGACTGTATGACACTAAGATACAAGTTTAGCGAAGCTCACTCTCTCGTCGGGGTTGTTTTGAAGCTCGTTTTGCTTTTCTTTGACGTGATTAGCTCGACTTCACCCTTTCTTGTTTTGTGACTCGTGTCCCTCTTTCTCGGTCTATACTCCTTCCTCTAATGATGATCTTTCCTGCGTCTTTACTTTCTCTACCGTCTTATTGTGTTACTTGAGCCAAAAAGAAAACAAGGAAGAAAAGAACAGGAGGAAGAAGAGAGGGAAGTGAAAAGGAGAGTGAGGGTGGTGTTGATGTTGGGTGGAGAAGTTGTGGGCTCGGTAGTGGAGTGGGTGTAGTAGGCTTGGTGGTGGAGTAGGTATAGTGGGCTCGGTGGAAGAGTTAGACGTAGTGGGCTTGGTGGTGGAGTGGGTGTACGTAGTGGGAGAAAAAGAGAGGGAAAAGAAAATTGGTGGGGTAATTCAAAAAAATATCCCCGTTTCATTTAATCGCAGGATCAGTTAATCTCACATTTTCCACAACCTTCGTTCAAATTTTACCATCACGCTCGAAAAATCATGTTATTAATTAACATATAATTTTTCAAATTTTTCCGCGACAAAAGTTATCCCAATTTCGTCACTAATTTTAATGTTATGAACATAACGTTACGTCTCAAAACTTTGAAATGATATTCGTTTTTCTCTTTTAATTTATTATATAAGAGAAAACATATATTCTCGTTACGCTTATCAATTACGATTATTATTTGTCATAATTTTTTTTATATTCATTAATATTTATTTGATCTTAATGTTCTGGGGCTTCATAATGTTAGAATTATCATCCATTGTTTTTGTAAAATGACTCATAAGAGTTGGTATTTATAAAAGTTAAGAGGCATCTTTTGATTTAAAGAAACTTTCTTTTATAATGAATAGACATCCATTTTACTAAAGGTCATATTTCTTGAAATTAATCCAACCTTTTATCATTTTGAGTTATATATTTTGGATATTAATTCTCATTCATCCAAAATTGATCATGAGAAAGTAAATATACTACGTCGATATATTCGAAACGTAAATTCTAACAAGTCCAATTTCATTTTAATCCAACGATTAAAACTTGCTCAAAATCATTATCAAAATGACCAATTTTCAACAGAAAATAAGTGGTTTAGCTTCGCAGTACGAATGCGTGCTTAATCATGTAAAACTATGAGGACCATATGTGTACTGGCCATTGCTTCCCTGCTATAGATTTTGTACAACAACCTGATCATAACTATTCCCACATTATTGAATTGGGGCTAGAAATATTAATAACTCGAGCAACATACACGTCTTTTAACTAAGATATCACGTACACGTTCAGTTCATCATACATTATCGTGGTTAATATCTTTGAAACTAATGTTTCATATGCACGATGATTTACCGATATCTTGTTTTAACTTGTCCGTCGAGTTGGCCTCACATTCCGATTCAAATTCAACCAATTTTTTATACTATTGAATGAATGTTTTAATCTCAAGGGAATGACCAGCCTAAACTCCCACGAAAGAGGGAAAAAAGAGTGCCCACTAGACTACTCTTGGCTTTGATTGGCTTCACATAATGTGGCAAATTCATAGACACATGTAAAATCTAAGTTTTCTATGAAAAAGCAAATTTGTAATAATACAAAGGTTATAGTTAATCTAGGCTTATATCATTTGGACCAACTTTGACCCATGAGCTAACCAAACTAAATTAAAGATGTTAAGCGTAGACTTAGTGTGGTTACTGTAATAGCAAAACCATAAACGACTTGATTTAAAAGAACAACAGATTTTTTCTGTTTTTGTAAAAATATATTTTAAATCTCGATTAAAATAACAATTCGTTTTCAAGAATCTAGTTATATATAACTCTCTTTTTGAGAAATTAGTACTCTCAAGGAAACTGTTTGATGTTGTCATGTTGGATCCAACTTTCATGTTCAGCTTGCCATCTAAAAGTTTTGTATGGTACGCACATAAAGGCTAAAATCTACATATGGAGCAGGGGAGGTAAAAAAGGATAGTGAGCATACAAACACAAAAAGTAGTTCTCCTAGTTGAGCTCAAAGATAGCGGCTTGGGCGGCTTCCATCAAGTTCTTGTGACATCTTTCAATTCACTCTTTTCTTCATTTTTTATATTTCTTTTTTTTTTTTAATTTAATTATAATATTTGTTTTTTTATTGTTTCAATTTAATTATACTTTTTCAATATTTCTCAATTTTAGTAATTTTTTCATATAAAATAATTATCCTTTATTACAGTACATCCATTATTTCCTCCCATAATTGATACAGTAAATCCCATAATTACTAAAAAAAATATTTTTTCATTAAATTCAATAAAAATTCAATATATACATAAAATTAAGTATCGAATCAAATCATTTTATTTAAATTAGGACGAAAGAGATATATCTTATTAAACTGATAAAAAATTACTATAATTTTTATATTCTTTTATTAATTTTTTTAAAATTATATGCATCTCGTTTTTTTATATCGGGTCTAGAACGAAAATTCTGGATTCTTATAATGTTGTCAAGTCATGAGTTCGAATTAAAACTCATGATGACTCAAAACAGGTCACGGTAAAATCTCAACTTTTGAATTTTTTTTTGTTGCAGAGCATGATTTTCAGTTGAGTGCAAGTGAATCTATCACTATACTCTCCCCAGTCCTCACTCCCTTTCCATTTCTTTGCCTTTGCTTCAATGCATGGATTTCCCCCTGCCCTCTATGTTTAGCAATCTTTAATTGAACCACAACGCAGAACTTTTACACTCTCCAAAACCTGACAAACTCAAAATATAGAGGATGATTGAGTAAAATTGCTCCCAATGGTGTTCATTCTTCTCTACTTAATTTGGAGCAACTTTAAATCGAACTCACCTGTTCCTGTTCCTGTTCCTGTTCCTGTTCCAGCTTCCTATTGAAAGGCTCAAAGTAATGTTCCACATGGTTATCTTAGCAGATTTTTATTTCTTTTTTTCATTTTTTGTTTATAATTTGATCTCCTCCATCATGAACATCGTGTTTCTTGAGCTTCTCAAAATTTGGAGCTTCTTCATATGCTACTTTCCACCTCATCTTTTTGGAGTTTAGAGGGTCATTTGGTACATCACCATCGTGGCTCTTATCTCATATGATAAAAAAATATTATTTTTTTTAAATTAATTGAAATATTTTTTTATTAATCTCAAAATAAATGAAATGTTTTTATTTTTGATAATTTTTTATCATTAAAAAAACAAAATCAATCTGATCTGCTACAGTAGACTTACTAACCCATCTCACAATTGTTATAATATATCCTAATAACATTAAAAAAATATTCATTCTTCATCAAAATCCGCACAAATTCAACATGCGTATAAATTTTCATATAGAGTAAAAAAATTTCGATTAATTTGGGACGAATGAGTATGATGAAGTATAGATACTTGTAAGATTTCTGTTACTCATATGTGGTATTCTAGAGGTTCTTCAGAAACCAACTTCGTCAATAGTAATTTTCAATTGATGATTGAAGTTACACAATATATACCGCTGGTAAACCTTTCGGCACAATATATACTGACGGTATTGAGAAAGGCTTTATATACATGATCACGTTTTATTCGATGCTATGTGGTAGGAATTATTCCTTCAACAAAGTTCCAAAAGATCAAATAAATAACTAAAATATTATTTATATCTTAACACGATTTCAGTAACCATCTTACTGTTTAATGTAAATAGTGTTTTCACGATGATGACACACCAAAAACAAATCAATTCCCCTCATTTTCCATGATTTTAATTTTTTTCTTTCTGTTAGGAATTTCAACCACCCAACAAAGTGTGAGCCAAGTTCTGCACTCACAAATTAGGTCCTCCTAGTTTTTCTACCTTTTCTCAGATCTCAACTTGCTTTGCTTTGCTCTTTGCTCTCCTAAACAGACTAACTTTTTGGCCATTCTAACCACTCATCACTTAACCATACACAACCAATGATCCACCACGATTTTCTCACCTAGTTTGGTTTCTAATCCACATTCTTTTCCTCAATCTCCTTTTGCCTCGTGAATTGATCTCACTATAACTCGTCTCATCACACACTCCCTCATCGCCCTGCTCCAATCTAATCTTGGATTACTTCACTCACTGTAGGTTTGATACTTATCTTGTTCTGAGACTCGTTTTAGTCGATGGAGGAAGTATATGGAGTGTTTAAGCATGTTTGTAAGTTGTGTAGTAGGAGTTTCCCCTGTGGGAGATCCTTGGGAGGACATATGAGGTCTCATATGATCAATTGTGCTTCGTTGGCTAGTGATCGTGATCGTGATCAACTTGTTGTGGAGAAGGATAAGCTCGAGTTTCTGAAGAGGAAGAACAACCACGATGATCACATTGGAGGGTATCGCCTTAGGGAGAATCGCAAGAAGACGCGGAGGTTAGTAGAATCAAGTGATGATCAAGGAATGATATTAGATGCTTTGCTTAGTTGTGGAGAGTGTGGTAAAGTGTTTTATTCATCAAAGGCCATGTTTGTTCACATGAAAAGTGATCAGTCTGAGAAAGAAAGAGTACTCTCCAAGACAAACAACGAGGATGACGACGACAATGACAACACCAACAACGACGAATCCTTGGCAGACCATTCTTGTTCTTGTCGACGTAGCCAATCAGAAAATGAAGAATCAACTGTGGCGCCACCGCCTATGAATCTGCCGAGGATATCGACAAGGAGAAGGTCAAGGTACAACAATATGGGTAATGCTACAAATTCATCATCTCTTTCCTTTGCAAACAATGCATCTTCGTCTGTTTCCGGGATTGATCAACTTGAACAAGAAGAGGTCGCGCTGAGCTTGATCATGCTTTCGATGGATGTCGGCCAATGGGGTGGCAGCTCAAGTACTCATAACAGCCCTGCTGCTGGTTCCAGCACTTTATTTTTGGATCCTGAAAAGAGATCGATTGTTGGCAAGGGTAAAAGTCACGCTTTTTCGAGTGAAGTTGAATACGCCAAGATGATAATGCCAAGTGCTGCCAAGGCCATGAAGTGTGGATCAATGGATTCTGAGTTCTTTTACTATGAAGGAAGTGAGAAGTTCGGGCTTTCAGCTTCTGGGTACTTGAGCAATGAGTCCAAGATCAATAAACTCGAGGGTTCGGATCATGGGTACTCAAGATATGATCAAGAAAATGGCCAGAAACTGAAGTTTGGTGACGAGATCGAGGTTCAGTTGAGTAAGGGGTTGAGGAATAATAATGTACTATTTCGAGGCGAATTAGATGCAACAAAGAGTGATGAGTGGAAAAGAAAGATCAGTGAGATTTGCAACGAATCAGATAGGTTGCATTTGAGTGAGTCAGCTTCAGGTAGCAAGAGGAGTCGATTCGAGTGCGGCACATGCAGCAAGGTGTTTCATTCATATCAAGCACTTGGTGGGCACAGAGCTAGTCACAAGAAGATCAAAGGCTGCAGCAGCCCATCGTTGAAGCACGAGATCATCGATGACAGTATCGAAACGGAACCTATAGGTGATCGATCCCTCGACGGGTCCAAGCAGGGTAAAAAACACGAATGTCCAATCTGTTTCAAGGTGTTCTTATCAGGACAAGCGCTTGGTGGGCACAAGAGGTCTCATCAGATCACTCTTTCGTCAGATCAGGCCACGACAAGCAATCAACAAGGCATTGTGATTCAGATCCCGACTCCAGAGATCCGAGAGTTTATGGATCTGAATCTTCCTGCGCCTGTCGAGGAAGAGCCAACTACTGCCTACGACGAGTTCAAGTCATGGTGGAGTGAACCTCTTCTTAGTCTTATTTGAAACAAACTGAACTTCTGCATTGAGTTTCTTTATGTATTAAAGCACTCAGTAGCAGTGTCTCTGTATGGATCCTATCCCTATATATAAGAAATCTATCAAAAAATAGATCAGACATCAAATTTCATATCTCTATTCCTATATGATTTTCTATAACTTAAATTTTTCTTTATATTTGAGTAACCAAAATTACATTCTTTAAACTTTTTATACCATTAACATAATACAAAAGTAATATTTTTGTGATAAAGGATAGTTTATAAAATATAAAAAATTACAAATATTTAAAAATTAATTTATTTTTCTGAAATAAATAAAATAATTATTAAAATTGAAAATTTATTATAATACTGTAGAATATGTTAAATTGAGGTTTATTAACTAAATTTTCAATATGTGAAAAATTAATATATGAAAATTTATATAGAGAATCTGTTGGATGATTGAGTCAGAAACTAGATTTCTATACATAAAAAATAGCACTATAGCATTGCATTTATATAGATAGAGATAGGATAATTGCTGCGAATGGTGTTAGAGCTCAAAAGATAGTATAGATTATTTCTGATACTACTATTCTATTAATTTGTATACGGTTGAAACGGTAGTTTTTGACACTGATCAAGATATTCTGTAAATTAAACAGTTCTACTTCTTTACTTGTACATCTTAGACAAAAGACCGAACGCCTCGATAGGTAAGTTCGAGTCATTGGGATTAAAAGTGTCTTCCTTTCATCTCAAGTGTACCAAAAACGATACCTATGTTTTCAACATTTTCTACTCATGATCCCAAAGTGGTCCGAAGTATTATTATGCTCTATATCTCGCAAAAAAGCACTGATCTTTAAGACTATGTTAGTGAGTTTTATTATGAGAGGAGGTGAGGGAAAAGGAGATGAGGAGAGGTGAGGGAAAAGGAACGAAAGGGAAAGGAAGAGAGAGAAAATAATTATTATGTTTGTACGTTTTGAAAAGATAGTTAAAATAAAAAATAAAAATATATATAAATTAATTTTTATCCTTCATTTTGATAAACAACATAACTATTTAATTTGTTTTTAATATATTTTCATATATTTTTTTATCACTCTCTCTCAAAATCTTCTCATTTTAGGAACATTTTTTCTCCTCTTTTCCTCTCAAATCACTTCCCTCCCCTTACAATAAACTCACAATCACAATCTGAGAGTGACGTCTACGGATCCGAGAAGTATTGAATCACTTGAAAAATGATGAATCTTGCGTTGCATCCCTTTTGTTTTTGAAGTTGAACTTTGAGTTGTTTAGCCTGTAGGAGAGAGTAGATCGATATTGAGTAGCATGAGTAGCTTGTTGTTAGGTATAATAATAATACTAACTTGGCAAACAAGAGATATTGAGTGAGCTTGAGAACTTGGGAGAGTTGGTTGTGTGAAGTCAAGAGTTCATTGAGGTTAGTTTTAAATCTTGATGAACAAAGATGGCATTAAGAGCTCTTTGTGGTGGTAGTTCAATTAACTACCATGAGCAAAACATTGGCAATCCATCACTCGCCCTCTTGCATTCCTTTCTTAGGTTAAGCATGAAAAACTTTTAGGTGGGTAACTACCTACGCATGTCAACTGATGACAAGATCCTATTGTAATTTTCTTTTCCCATATGATAAGTCTGACTCCTCGACATAATTCAGTATGGATTTTGGACGGAGTGAGGATGAGATGTTTTCTTGGTCACTCGATGTGAGAACCTCAGAAGAATCGCTCATGGTAGCGAGGATGACGTCAGAGCAAAGCCAATCGAACGAGGCTTGTTGCTCAGTCATGACATGCCATTCAACATCGGATCATATTTTTCTTGTGATTTGTTCGGCTTGAATCTCGGATACAAAATCTGATTGAATGATGTTATTGTCATTTGTGATAATAACTCGCAGGACTCATTCATCAAGCATAAGTACTTGATAGTGGTGAGGATAGTATGAGAAGAAAGCAAAGTGCCACTAGTCCTAACGTGCCTCTTTGGACTCCATTTATATTCGTTTATTTGATGGCAAGACTATTTTCTCATGTGTGTTGGACCTATTGGTTATTAGTGGTCACACTTTTGCTTCAAAGCTTAACCTTCAGTTTTTGACATAAACATTCTAAATGTGATTGGGAGGACTGCAATTATTTAGTTTTGTTACATTACACAAGAAGAAACTCAAGCTATCTCATTAATCATCAATGGAGATCTAATGAAATAGTACAGTCATCGAAAACTTTGGACAGAAGGTAGATGACTCTCTTATCTTTAGAATTTAGTCTATTAATTCCTTGTGAACAGAAAGGAATCGATCCTTTTGATTACAAGATAGAAATTAACAGAACTTTTCGCCAAAAGTATGTAGATCAACATGCTTCAATTTACATGAGGCCCTTGATGAACTTGAAACCGCCATGGATCTCGACAGTCGACATGATGAACTTCATGTAAAGTAGGTGTAACGCCACGCTATTTTTCTCATTTATAGACATGTGACGTCACTGTTGCTACGGACAGATATCCATAGCAAGACAATATTTGTACTGGGTCTGCGGACAAGAACAAAAAGGAAGCATCATCTGATATGATTACATAACTCGATCTCCATATTACATAATACAACCACAAAATAACACAATCCAGACGCAATTATCATACAATAGTCCAGACTACATTTAAACAGTAGAAGGGACGAGAGGTCAATTATTGCAAGTCCTCATTCTTTGGTCTTAAGGTCCAATTATTACAGAACAAGGTTCTCATTACAGTGACAGGAGGAATCCATCCTTGGCTCACGTCTACTTTGAAGCTTTCCCATCTCCATCAGTACCTAACCATAGAGGAAACAACACCAAAGTTAAAAGGAAACTCGTGAGTAAAGAATCGCTCAATAGACCCCGGATATTGTCAACGACAAGACTGCACATGCTAAGACCCTAGCACATGTGTAGCTGTCGCTTGACAGTATATTAAAACCCCATGAACATCAATGTCACAGTTTTCTCATTTCGGTCCCTTTTTCATTTAATTGTTTTATCCGTGTTCTTACGCTTTTTAAATTTATTATCCCACTTTCGACCACCAGAGGATTAGGTCAACAAACATGCTCGAATCAAATATGTAAGATGCTTAACCAGTGGAGATTCCTTCCACTCCCATCATGAGACCACATCAGCGCGTTGTCAGGGGGGCTAAGTTCTGTCGTAACCTCGGGTCCCTGCAAACATTTACCCAACAACCCCTAGTGGCATACCTGCAAGCACTGTCCAGCATCTAAGTCAGCAGGGCGAGCCCATGTCCCTGCATAACTTTCGAGTCCCTGCAAACTAGTGCCTAGTGCCTCGACGACCTCATCACATCCACCTAATGGAAAGCTAATCTTTCCTCTAACACATCAACGCATCGTCGATTGACTCCCTGCAAGCATCTGTCCAGCACTCGTGTTGCCAGGGGGGCTAAGTCCTGCCACAATCCCGGATCCCTGCAAACATTTGTCCAGCAACCTCTAGTGGCATACCTGCAAGCACGGTCCAGTATCTAAGTCACCAGGGTGAGCCCATATCCCTGCGCAACCTTCGAGTCCCTGCAAACCAGTGCCCAGTGCCTCAACGATAATACTAAATCTCTATAAGGGACAACGAACCTCTTCTTCGTCCTGATATCATTCTCGCACGAGGTTAAACGTTTTAATTAATTACAACGTATGCCATTTTGTCGATTTATCAACTTATCACTTGGTAGACCCTCAAACGATATCTCGTATGGTTTATTCATCTCATAATTATCGAAATCATTAGAACGCATTACCTTGCTCGTCCAATTTTCTATTCGTTTATTACTTCATTCTTAATTAACGTATCAATTAATCTTATCCTATCATTTATATTCGTGTATTCATTGACGATTCAATATTATACGTATATACGTTACATTTAATTTTTATTCGTATTGAATTATCGTCAATCGTTACGCTCATAGTAATTATCAAACCAAACCATCACCCCAGCAATTCACACCAACAAACATCAGAACATCATAAATAGTCTCAGATCACGACCAAGAGAGTTAGGAGGGGTTGGGTTACCTCACTGAAGAGGGTCAAGTGGAGGACTGGTGGTGGCAGGGAGGTGACTGGCAGCGGGGGGGCTGAGCTACGGAGCTGGGCGACGTTGGGCAGCTGGTGGCTGGCTGGGCAGGGGTGCTGGCAGTGGCGTTGGCGGCTGGAGCGCGGCGGTAGCACGACAACGGGCAAGGCGACTGCGCGGTGGGTGGCTGCGGCTGAGAGCTGGGCTGTGGCGGGGCTTGGCGTCTTCCTGGCGGCTGGGTGCTGTGGCGGCGAGGTTAGCAGCTTGTCTCCGGGGTTAGAGTTTCGCTATTCGTGCGGCACTCAAGTTACTCACTCTTTCGCTTGAGCTCAACCTACTTGTTACCCAAAAGGTGATATTTGAGAACACAAGAGAGTTTGGACTTGGAAACAAGATTGTATTGAGAACACTTGAGAGCTCACAAAATTTTGAGAGTTTACAAGAATGTGGTGTCTTGGAATGACTTGGGATGAGATGAGATAAGATGCCTTGGCCAAAGGCCTCACCCCTATTTATACTACTATATGGAGAGTTCTAGATTTGGCATCTAGACTCTTCCATACTCTTCTTCTCCTAAGAATATACAAGAACTCCCCATAAAACTCTTCCTAACTCTAGGGAATTCTAGAGAATTCCGGAGAACCCTAGAGTTCTCAAGAAAACTCTAGAAAAGTA
>JAOVYX010021304.1:0-15916 GCA_035668315.1 Drosera spatulata
GGATAAAAGGGTTTAGCCACGGATAACTATTTACTGTCGGATGCAACGATGTTGTCGCTATTTCATCACGGAAAATTAATCCGATCGTTGGGTAAATTTTTGCGACCAAAAATATACCGGGATCGTTAATTTAGCGATAAAGTTGTCATGGGTGTTTTTTTTTTTAGGATTGTGGAAACTATTTCATTCAAAATTTTGATTATTACAATACGTTTATCTTCATCCAAAATAAAAAAAGTTCATCGTAAGGTGTTTCTGATAAACGATGAGCTTACGTTACTCTTCAGCATAAATGAATTTGTTAAGAGAGCCAACTAAAACCTCATCATCTTTGATATGTACCAAGGCTTTCCATACCTAAGAAGCACCCCGTCCAGCTTCAGTATATAGGAACTAATGTTCATAAATTTGTCGTGATCGATCTGCTAAACATTTGAGCTGTTCAATATTCCAGACCATTATAATCATCACTGAGCTTTTGCTCCCTAGTAGTCTATTTTCAAGTTGGAATCATCATCACATCCATAATCAAAAAATGAATTAGTCATGATTTTCGAGGTCACTGATACAGTGCGTGTAGCTAGCTATAATTGTAGTTATAGTCTATTTTGGTTGTGCTGATTAGTTTAAAACATTGGGATGATACGTAAATTCATTAGATGCACTTAAAAGAAGACAAATGGAGACCAAGTTTCTAGGTCGATGAAGACCATTTTCACTGATAAATGCCAGTTTCTTATGATGATCCGGAAATGTGACCTAAAGAAATTTAATTTGTTTCCCTCCAATATTGGCGACCTAAGGAAAATATTGTGAAGGTTATAAAATCATTGTGAAGGTTAGAGTAATGGGGTCGTCGATTTCGTGACAAAGATCATTTCATGCATTAGTTTTACTAACACAAGTTTAGATTGCAGGTCTAGAGAGCAGATAGAGAAAGTGGATATCATTCTTAGATTTAGAGAAATTAGTATTGAGTTAGCTGCGAAATTATTACATGCAAAATTCGTCATCAATATTTCTTTATCTCAAATTTGCAGTGATGTGTCGACAAAGTCCTTATTTTTCATTTTTTCTTTGGTGACGAGGATGTCCGGATCAGCTCGCGCGCATCTCGATTAATCCCCCGGACACTGACAAGACGCCTCCCACTAACATCGGATAAAGCTTTGACCGAAAAAAAATTGAGTCGAACACCACTAAATCAACCCAGGTTGATTTACAATTTTTTAAAGTTGGGGTCTGTTATTCGAAAATCCGTTTTTCTTGTACGTCACAATAAGGTCGCTCTTGCTCAAAGATGCTCAAACGGGAGAATATCATTCTAAGGGTCTCTCCTTGAGTCTCAATTGTCGAACAAAAATTGACATCATTGTAAAGTCATGGCGTTCAATCATTTTGTATTCCTTCTCTTAGTCGATACATATAGCATAAATAACATAAATTATTCGAGTATTACTGTCTAGTGAATAGTGCAGTAATTGACTAACACGCTGGGAAATAATGAATGACTATTATTTCATACTAGTACATCATGAAGCATGAGAGCCAACGATCTGACATTATTTATGTTTCTCTTCTTTGGCAGTATGACCATTGGTGAAAGGATAGGAGCTTTTGCTTGTATTCCAAGTACAGCGATGGAACCAAGGATAGATTTGACATGGACCAGCAGGCAACACATTCCACTCGCATAAAGCATCTCTTCCACATAGATTATCTCTATCTTGTTTATATATATCGAAGTAATGAAACTCGCTTTGCCAACGGAAGCTGCAGAAGAACAACGTACGAAAGAAGATTGATGGGATGAATCTAAAGCTAAAAGACTCTCCATACCTGAGTGTATGAAAACCAAGATCGTCGTCCTTCGACTTACAGTGAACAGTAAGATCGATTTTAGGATCTATGTAACTATTTATTTTAACCGTAACCTTCCAACCGTGGCCTTGGACCTCACTTGCACTCACACTTATCATCATATTAATCGTGAGGAAGATAATTACAAAGGTCGGATTCATCTTTTTATCAGTGACTTTGTCCTGTTTTGTGCTGATGTTGAAGATGTAAGAAAAACACAACCATCCATGCTTCTTTTATAGAGGGAAAATGCAAGGGGGAAAGCCACTCCATTAAATTCAATTTATTGTCAAAACTAGCTTTTTTATGATGATATCCCGAAATTCAATTTCTTGTATGGTTCATCCAAAACTAACTGTTCCATAATATCATGCATCTCTATTATTCAATTATAAATGGGAAAAACACTATGTGACTAATCACATACAGTTATATGCTATTATATCATTGGATTCGAAAAATAAATTGTTAAAATTTAAAACTCATTTTTGCATTATTGACGAGAAAAAAAGATTTTTTAATATGAATAATTGATTTACAAATATAATGTTTACCCACACATAACTTTATGCGTGGGTAAAAAACCATTGATATATGGAGTATATATCATTCGAATGCAATGAGTGTTTATTTCGTAGGTCATATGCGTTTTACGACTTTCTGTATGGTTTATATCTTTATGGATTTAATTGGTTAATATATGTGTTTAAATCCATAGTAAGTATAACGCTTACATGTATTTACACCCTACCTCATTGAAACTGTATGTTGGATATGGAATTTTAAACCCCAAAAACATAATGTAAAGCCAATATTCAACACTAAGAACACTCTACAAGATTCCCATTAGTAACTATTTCTTTATAGAATAGATTTCCATTAATAAATTGATTGAATATTTTAACATTTTGTCCATAGATTTAAAAAATTGAAAATACACATGTGGTATCAATCTAGAGACTTATTTTGAAAAAACTACCACATGCATGAGGTTTTTTTATTCCTACAAGTTAACTACTTTTAAAATTTAATCTCACAAGATACCACTTGGCATTCTACTATTACTATTTAGCGGTCTAGTAGTAGGCATACTTGACGTACTAATAGTCTGATTTGGAATGGTTCGGCGATGGTTTATTTTTTATTTAGATTTGTGGGATGGGTTATGTTTTGGAATGGTTTGGGCGAAATCATTTGGATGATGTTTTGGATGAGTTGTCAATTAATTAGATTAGTTATTGAATTTATTTTTGAAAAATATTTAGAATAGATATTTGTTCATCGCTTGAATTAGATGGGCTAAATTGTTATATAAAACCTAAAATTATTAAGTAATAAAACTTGTTTATGTAATGATAAAAAAAGATCTATTTGATACATATTGGATTTAAAAATAGTAAGACGTGGTTTATCATGTGAATCTTGTTTTACTCATATAAACAACAATGCCTCTTGGATTTTGATAATAGTGATGGATTCGAATTTATCATGGATGTATGATACATCTTAGAAATATGATCGACTTAATATCAATCGTTGAGCTATGCTGAATGCTTTAGTGCCTATGTGTGAAGTGTTGGAATAAGGACTAGCACTTGGTTGATGTCATGAGGATGTATTTGTATCGGTCTATTTTTTTGTCCGAATACTGGATCTGAAACTTTCATTGTGAGGTTGAAGAGGGTGAATCATCGAGAATGATGAAGGTGAATCCCTATGAAAACATGATCGCGGATGGTTTTGGGGATGTTAACTTTGAGAGCATGGTAGGCAATATGAATGATTTTAAGGACAATCTGCTGCCTGCTTCTAGAGAGTGCTTTGACATGTTGAATGCAGCACGGGAGCCATTATATTTTGGTTGCAAACTCTCTCAGCTGGGGGCCTAGATTGTTGAATAACATATGTGAGTACAACATACCTTACAGAGGAATAGATGTCATTGCAACTCTCTTGAAAGAAATCTGTCCAAAAGATAATGTGATGACGAACATATTATACTCGACTAAGAGATTGATGAGGGGCATTCGACTTCCTGTTCAGATGATAGATATTTGTCCCCATGGACGTATGTTGTTATGGAAAGGGGATGTCAGTTTGGAGTCATGTTCCATTTGTTAGGCATCTATATACAAGGAAAACCAGAGCGATAAAAAACGTGTCACTCAGAAAGTATTGAGATATTTTTTGATAACTTCGAGGCTTCGATGATTGCATGCAATCAAGAACAGTGTTAAGGCTATGTCTTGATACTCCACCAAGTACAGCGTTGAAGATCTAATGTCACAGCCGTCAGACAATGAAGCTTGAAAGCATATGGATAGAGAGTTCCCTTAGTTCTCAACAGAATCTAAAAATGTTCACTTTGGTTAATGTACAGATGGATTCTCTCCTTTTGGTAAGTCCGGGTTCGAGTACTCGTGTTGGCCTGTGACATTGACTCCATACAATCTTCCTCCTGGGTTGTGCATGAAGATTGAGTCATGATGCTGTCCGTGATCAATCCTGGACGAAAAAATCCAAAAGGAAATCTAGATGTATCCTTATAGCCTTTGATTGAGTTGACTCATTTGTGGTGTTTTGGTGAAGAGACATATGATGTTCATCGGGAACAGACATTTCAGATAAGGACTGCATTATTGTGGACCGCCAGTGATTTTCCTTCTTATGGAATGTTATCGGGATAGAGCACAACGACAAGTTTAGCATGTCCTTATTGTATGGAGCATAACACGTCCGTTATTTTGAAGAATGGTCGAAACCAGTCATGGTTTGACTGTCATCACAGGTTTTTACATTACAATCATCCTTTTCGAGCTAATAGAAGTAGTTTTTGAAAGAATAGAAGTGATATGAGGATCCAATCCCTATGTATGTTGAGGATGAGATACGTGATCGTGTTTTCTCGACAGAGCCTAAGGATTTCTATGTGTCTCACAATTGGAGCAAGCAGAGCATTTTTTGGAATCTTCCATATTGGAGCAAATTGCTAATCGGACGTAATCTCACTGTTACGCATGTTGAGAAAAACGTGTTTGATAATTTGTTCAACACTGTAATGGATTGAAGGATAAAACTACAGCCATAATTACTGCAAAGAAAAACATCAACCTGTGTTGTAAGCATCTGAAGTTGCATTTGAAGACGTTGAGGAATAAGAGAGGTGTCGAACA
The DNA here is from genome assembly GCA_035668315.1 of Drosera spatulata. Taxonomy (NCBI): domain Eukaryota; kingdom Viridiplantae; phylum Streptophyta; class Magnoliopsida; order Caryophyllales; family Droseraceae; genus Drosera; species Drosera spatulata. The sequence continues at coordinate 5,034 of JAOVYX010021304.1, forward strand.
AACGGCCATGCCTGAGGCTCCTTTTGTTTTAGAAAAGAGATAAGAAAAGTATTATGTGAATGGATCAAGAAGCTGATGTTTGCTGATAGATATGTATCCAATCAGAGACATTGTGTGTGTGAGAAAGAATGGTATCTGTAGGGACTAAAAAACCATGATTGTCATGTCGAGCAATTCTTGTATTATATATGTTTCAGGTTTGATCATCAGAGCATGACGAACAACTGTTCCGTCTCGTTTGAGAAATGTTATCAGTGGGCATGAACATGTTGAAAGAATATGCCTAATTGGACGAGAGAGAAGATGTGGAGTGAAGTTTTTCTAGAGTAAGTAGAACATCTCCTTAAACTTTTTCTAGAATTGATTTTAGTTCATTGACACTTCTGACATCTATTTAATTTTTAAAGAGTGTGGGATCTTTATTGGTGGAGACACGAGATCACAAAGTTTGTGAGGACGGAGTGGGAGAAGAAGATAAGGGTTAGGTCCAAGAACGTCATATACAAGGCGAGGCAGAAGGTTCAGAAAGGGGGGATCGTCACTTGCTTTGATGACACGTCACTTGGACAATTGCACGTCAAGTGGAACTCTCAGGAGTTCAAAGATCGATCCAAACAAGCATGGGAAAACAAAAGTAAAGGGGAAGCAAAATACACATAAGGAAATGTATCCACGGTCCATATGATCAAGAAACTGCTAAACATTCTTTTATTTACTCCCTACGTTCCAAAAATAATTGCAATAGTTTGACCGGATGGTTTGTAATATCCCAGAATTTTCTTGATATTTTAAATAAATAAATTTTTAAATATTAAATAATGTATGAAAAGATATAACGTTAAATGTAACGTTATATATTCGATAACGTACGAATAACGATATCGAACGCGTAACGTTATAACGAAACGTTACGAACCTACAAATAATTTAACGAATACGTAACATTAAACATATCACTACAACGATGTAACAAATGTATTTAATAAGCGAACGTATTAAATATAACGTATGGATAACGTTATAATATAACGTTATAACGTTATAATATTCGTATTTTGGCTACTAAAATAAAGTCCCGAAAACATGCGAAATTTTCGACAAAACAAACGTCATTAAATTAGAAATAATTTTGTCTATTTGCGGGCATATTTTTTGATAAAATATTAAAATGAAATAAGGATAAAAATAGACTGATAAAAATATAACGAGGAAGTGAATTCGAATTATATTTATATACTAACACTCCCTCCATTTTCTTTTTCCATTGAAAGCATAATTCCCTCTTTGGCGCTGCATTGTTTGATTCCCTACTCCCGAAAGTTGTCCGCCCACCATGGAAACAGCTGCGCCACCACACCTCATCATCGCACTGCCACCATCTCATCAAACCACCATCACCCCTCACCATGCATCACCATCAATCCCGCGCATCACCTCAGCCTCACTTCACCTCGCCGCATCATCATCGACATAACTTCACGTTATCCCTTCCTGCTCCCTGTAGCTCTTCCTCTCAAACAGAGCAAACACACCCAACACTAATCATCTCCTGCACAGCTTCGCCAAACACAAACACCAACCGCCAGCCTCACTATCGATCAAACCACCATGATCATACCCTAGCCAAGTCTCAAACACAGCCACCTACATCATCATCAACAACGACAATAGCAACAACGACAGCGGCAGGAAGGGCAGCAGCAGTGACGAGCCGAGAAAAATCGAACACGATCAAGGTAACCTAACCTGAATCGTGCATTATACATGTGTGCAAGCTATTTCCTGCGCGTGTATCCCTTAATTCATGTTATATCTATGCTGTCGTGATGAAATATACGTGAAATGGATGGATATATGTGTTGTTTATGTAAGGGAACGAAGCCATGCACGTTGATGGTGATACGCAGCTGTCCTGGACGAATAAGCCTGTCCCGGCCACAACGGAGGTTACGTCATGCCCGTGACCTCAAACATGTCACATCCGTGACTTTAGTCAGTTTTAAACAGATGCGTTTCTAAGGTCAAACTAACCTCAACTGTCAACCTTAAGGCTTGATCATGAATATTTGAGTATACATATACATTAGAGAAATACTAAAAATCTTGCATGCGACCATGCGACGCTGTAGTCGGAGTCAGGAGCCTATCGGATTAGTTCATTTTGATTTGGGAGAGCTGCTGAGATTGTAATAAATCAATTCGTACACACGATGTTTTGCAAATAAACAGTACTTTCATATATGTATATATGTATACAAGGTGGTTTAATAAATGCATTGATAACATCAAATGAAATCATCATAACACATACTAAATGAAGAACTGGAACGGTTTGGAATTACATTACCAAGTGATACGAACAGACGAAATACGAATCAACAAATAACGCATATTCAAACATAAAAATTGAACATTATATACGAATGTCATGGACTGTCAAGTTATCTATCATACTCTCTTGAAAGTGTTTTGGAGATTGAGCTCGGCACTACCATCATCTCCCTTTACTAAAACTGTTGGGAAGAAGGTAGTACTTAGTGTCCCTTTTTGGAATCTATCGAATGCCAAGAGAAACTCCTAGGAATTGAATTCTAGCCAAAATCTTTGAGCCATCATCACGAGTGAATTGAAACTAACTAGGGAGCGTTGGGCAGCCCCCATCCTCTTACCATGCATGCAGCGGCATTAAGGCCGGGCGTGACAGGGTCACTGGTGACTCTCTGGAAGAGGCCAAAAACTATCCCAATACGAGGCAACAAGCCTATTGGAAGCGCACTTTTTTCATTAAAGTGTAAGGCAGACGTACGATCCATGCAAATACGCATCGAATAGACAGATTCTTGTAATCCGACTGACGACTGACGTGTCTTGTAATCTGAGTCCATTGAAATCTCTCGAGTCATGTGCCCATAATAATAACAATGAACGCAAGAGATATGAATTCCTACAAACACACGTATATAATATGACGTAAATATTTTTTACTAAATATAAAAATGTTTTACTGGTACTCATCGATTCGCCATAGTTGGGAGAGTACCCTACAAGTGTGAGACATATGCTCTAGATTACTAAGTTTTATACTCACGGGTTATGTATTTCGTTTGCAGGTAAGTTACAGGATGACCACGGAAGATGTTAAATGCCTTTTGTATTTTGAGAAATGATGTAATGAACTTGTGACTTTTGGTTATGTAACATATGGTATGATCTAGTCAGGTCATCAAACAATGTAATTTAATAGCTTTCGCATTATTATATGGAATGAGTTTATATCAACTAAGTATCATGATTGGAAGAAACACAGGTAGTTTTCTTGACTCTTTAAACCCGTTTGGTTTGGTTAACCTTGTTATGAATCGGGTTCGTGACGGCATAACGTCACGTGTCGCATGACGCGGAGCTCGGGGCATTACATGCTTTGTCGAGATAAATTTTGACTTATATCGTGAGACGAAACAAACATTATTTTTCGCAAAATTATTGTGAACCACCAATATTTCTTTTTTTGTTGGTCATATGGGCCTATTGGTTTCATAAAATCATCATTGTTTTTAGTTTTTTTTTTTTTAATTTTTTGTCATAGGAGTCTATTGGGCTTCATATATAGAATCATCAATAAAAGGGATGTTTCTTTTATCATATGGGTCTATTGCGCTTCATAGAATCATCAAACATTTCATCATCAATACATAATGACGTTGGGTTTCTTATCAATCATCAGTTCATCAACTATTACATCTACTATCCATTACAAGTCATCACAGATATGTCTTTTAAATAAAAAAGTTAGGTAGGAGATCAATCCAAATCCAAATCCCGAATTCGATATGATCCTTTGATTTAAGTTTGATATAGTAGATTGCATTGATATAGTTTATTTCTTTGATATAGTAGATTTCTTTGATATGAGCCAATTTTTATTAACAATTTTATCAAAATACTTTGATATAGTAGATTTAATTGATATTTTTTTTATAGAAGATTTCAGTGATATAGTTTATTTCTTTGATAGTAGATTTCTTTGATATGAGCCAACATTTATTAACAAATTTATAACTGTAAAAAAGGGGCAGAGTAGCTGTTACCCCCCTCACATCTTGTTTTTAAAAAAAAAATTGATTTTTTTTTACTTTTTTGATTTTGGACTTTCTTTATACAAATATACTTTGACATCGAAGATTTCTATTTATTATTAAAAAGAATTTTTTATAGATATCTCTATGAAGCTTTCATTTTACATAAATAATCCACTATAATTTTATTTTCATCAATTATCACAGAATCAATCAAAAAATTACTTTCTCCGGATATAATTATTATGAGTTTTACGAGTAAGACCAGTAGTAGCCGCTGTGACCTACATCCTGAGGGGTCAATAAGCTTAAACTCGGATGACTTTTATTTTACAAAATTAGGAATTCTTGTACATTGGTTGATTCTAAATTATTGCTAGAATAGTGCACCGGGATTGAGGTTGCTGACCAAAATCAGCCAATTATGATAATGATCAGCATCTGGATTTGGGCGAAGCTACATCGATAAAGTGTGAGCATAATATGGGTTTCAGGAAAGTGTTAATCACAAACACTCTACCCGTATAATGATCCATATGCAACTATTTAATTAACTGATTTTGGTTAGTTATGTGGGAAAAAGTGTTGTCTATCCTGATAGACCATGTAACAAGCATTAGATAACAGCTAAGACTAACCGCCAGAATGAGTGAACGGTTAACATTAAAACACGATAATAAAATCAAAAACCTCAACCGATCAATGTTTCTTACTCTCAGATGTTATTTTAATACTTGTAGATGGTATGTTAAGACATATAATCTCTAATCCTAACAAAATAAACATATTGTATGTAATTGCATATAACTAACCAAAATCAATTAATTAACTAGTCTATTTGGATGATGATTTAACAAAGTGGTTTGTCTTTTATAATTAAAATTTTTATCCAGCTGTCTTTTTTAAAATTGATGATGTTTTTTCCTTAATAATGAGGACGTTCAAAAACAGTTCATTGATAATTTTCATAAATATAATATGTTTGGTTAAGCCTTTTACGGTTGTGTTTGATCTGGCCCTATGGGTTCGTAGAAATTTCCCAGAAGATCGAATTGGACCAAAAAGCCAGACCATATCGGTTGTACCAAATTTGTCTCGGATAAAAAACATTTACGAACCGAAATTACAAAATACGAAACGAAAAACAATCAAAAATTAGACGTCTCATATCATACACACCTCAATCCGACACATTTGTTAGGGATGTGAGAGCAGAGAGTTGGGTGGTCCTATCCAAAAGCTCATCCTGAGCCCGGACTTCTATAATTAGGATCCCGCCACGATCCGTGTCCAATGGCAATGCTCACTCAAACCCGGTTAAAGTCTGAAGGTTTGGACCATGGTTTGGGACTGAAAGGGCAGAATGGATCGGGCCAAAGGAATTTCTTGTTGTTTGACTCCAGTACGTACTACTCACGTGAGTTACCTCTTTCAAGCTTGTAGCATGAACTAACGTACATATAACTTTAGTAACTTGGAACGAACAGATGGGCTGCACTTTTATGTAATTGTTTGAGTTGCCAAATCTCACTATCGGTAGTGTATTCTCAACACTAATCACATAAAACGATTACAACCTATGATGCGATTAGGATCATGTTAGGATTACCCCTAATGTCGTGAAATCAATTATATCAAAAGTCCAAACTAATGATAAAAAGTCCACAGTATGATATATTCAACATGAATCATTTTGATGAAGGAACTTCGTTTAACTCATCCAAACTTATCTTGACGCACCTTAATAGTTCAACATATCAAATTAAAGAAAGAGCCAAAAAACTCCTTTTTCATCGCATGATTCATCTTTATTATAACATGGGTGCATCCAATACAAGCATGCAAGATTTGTCTACGTCATATGATTTGGTTCCAACTATAGCAATCGGAAGGAACCACCGAACATGTAGCGAAGGCATAGATATCCCACAAACATAGACCGTTGTTGCAGTGTCCATCGCTATGTTCCTTATAAATGTCGAAGCAGTGAAACTCGGTTTTCCACTTGAAGCTACAGAAGAACAACGTACCACCAAAGAATCTGGGAGTAAATCTAAAGCTATACGATTGTCCGGATGCGAGTATGAAATCCCAGATCATCATCTTTCGATTTGCAATGAAGGGTAAGATCGGTACGTAATTGATTAACAATTTGAACAGTCACCTTACATAGAATGGCATCCACACTGCCCAACGCCATCAACGCGACTAGCACGAATTTGTGGGCTGCAATCATCTTCTTCTTTTTGTGATGGAGATGGACTGCTTACTAATATGCCGGAGATAGAAAAATGGATAATATGATAAATTTTCAGGCGTTGCACTATAAATAGGAAAAATATATGGGAAATACATGAATGTTGTAAATGACAGCATAGTAATTATTATAAACTGTATTTTTTTACAGTATACTGCATCTTGTTCTATTATGAACTATAATTTTAAAGATAAAAAATTAAAGAAAATGATACAATTCACAATAGAATAAGATACATTTCACGAAAAAAAAGAGATATAATTTACAATAATTAACATAACTTTTATTACAACACCAACGGCACACCCAAAATATATACATAAGGATGGAACTTAACTTCAACCTATTGAATATCTTGCACAATTGCCTCTTCTAGTATGAAAGCCATTAATTTTATTTTCCACTCTTTTCTATATATATTTCAATATGATGCTTCCCGTACATTTTAGTTCAAAAAATTACGTTCTCCCTCCATCCAAAAAAATAAAATAAAATAATTTTCTTAATTTATCCATCCCAGAGAACATGAAACCTACCATAAAAGAAAATTTTTTGAGTTAAATTTACTCAATTACTCTTAATATTCACTTTATATCATATCATTATCATTTTTCTCACTTCTTCTTTCTCACTCACACATTCAAAGGGTAAGGGGATCATTTACATCAAATTCAACCCAATTTTTTTAATAATTATATATGGTCAATTTATTTTACTTTATTTAAATTTGAAGATTAAAATAACTTCTCATCATCTTACATTAAGTTTCAAAATATACATTACAATGGGTGAAAACTCAAAATATCACATGCATGACTTATGGCGGAGAAATAATCAAGGGTAAGTGGTTATGTTGGACAAAGTTATGAGGGAGAAATATCACATGAACGGTGCATAATCATGCATGTCGAAATGAGATTATGTCTAAAACCATTACTTGAATTATAAGGATAATAAATATGTAATAATTAAATGATTTAAATAAAAATAAAAATCTATGAGTTAGTATTAGACCTTTATGCCTGTAAACTGTAAACTGCAAAATATAAACTGTCTCATTTGTATCAATGAATTATATTATGTAAATCTGTGAACTGTCTTCCTTCATTGAGTGAACTGACTCAGCTCGATGTGTGGACTGACTTCCTCCAGCAAGTAAACTAAAAATATGTGTGAACTGTCTCAATGAACTGTGTGAACTGATTGTGGACGGACTCCCAACTAACATTGTGGGCATAGGACTAAAATGCCTAGCAATACGCAATTCATCTTATGTGTTGTGTGGACAATTATTGTATGAAATATGAATTAAAATAAGATCAATACGAACTACAAATAATTAAGAATGTTTTTAAAATAATATGAAATCTTTTCTTTCCGTAATATGAATTGTGAGGAATCGAGTCATCGTCAAATCATTAACTTCTAACATGAACTGTACATTTACTTCTAGTCCAATAGTAATCATATGGTCGGGATCTACTCGCCGTACTCAGACCAATCAGGTAACCCATAACACACCGTGACCTGTATATTATTTGTATATGAATTGCATATTGCTTGTATATGAACTGTTTATTATTAAATGTGAACCAAATAAAACTGCTCAATAAAACATAAATTGTTAGATGTGAATTTCAAATTACTTGCATATGAACTGTAAATTGTTTATATACGAATTTCATATTATTAAATATGAACTGTATGGGGATCACTATAAAATGCTCTGTGAACTACGTATTACTTTAATGCGAACGAAATATTATTCAGATATGAACTACTCATACCTATCTACAAGCGACATCGATCTTCGAATACTTAAAGAATAACACTCGTACTCTGACATACAAGATGCAACCCATATTTGTATTGAGCACTCTTATAAACCTCTGCTTAAACCCGTAATAAATATACGTCTTTTTAACCGCGATCTGCCATAATCTATTATTGTGTCCCCTTCACTATTTCATGATCAATTTCATTTTTTGTTTCTTCTCAAGGCTGATACTGTTGCCTCTCTTCTTCAAAGTTTGTCTCTCATCACCTTGACCATTGATTGATATGCCTTCATCTCCTAACATTTTCACAATCCACACAAACTATAAACATAATAACAAACAAGGGAGACCATTTATCACTGTCATTATCATGAAAAAGAACTAATAGAACGTTATTCCTTTATCAAAAAAAAAAAAGAGAGAGAGAGAGAGAACGCTATTAAATTCGAGATCAATCACACTATGTAGACGAACATATTCATGGTCCATTCGCACACAAATCAATTGTTCAAAACGAATTTCAAATGAACCAATCCATAATCACGTTACCTCTGTTAAACAACAGCACATAACCATGGGGAATTCTATCATCTCCTACCTCGACCAAATAACATGAGGAATTCAAACCCTGGGGCTGTGTGCCAATTCTCCTCTATCCTCTACACCGACGGGCCAATCAGGTTCTACCGTGGCATCGCCGTAATGAGTATAGGGGTTGGCCCTACCCACGCCGTCTACTTCTCCTTCTACAAGGCTTGTAAAGGGATTCTGTGGTCAAAGAATATTATTGATCATGTGGGTCACGCCGCGGTGAAGATATGCGCCATGATGAGAAACGTTAAACGTTATGTGTTGATATATATTAATAGGATTTTCTATCGTCAGTTCGAATTTTTGATAGAGATATTTTAAATATACTTTGAAACATTTTGGGTACTAAACTATGAGTGAAACTTGATTCAGATATTTTATTGTAATTTTCGGTTTTTGATAATTAGGATGCCGTTTTTTGAAAAATCAATTATTCTCCCCCATTTTCATTCATTCATAGGAGCCAACAACATTAGGATGATTTTTGAAGTTACATCAGTTTGTTTTCTCCTGTGATACAACAGCCAGTCGACGGTGTTGATTATATGGATAACAAGCAACACGATACTGTCCACCGACGATGGGACGACACACATCATCTTGTTGTACAGTCCACGCGCAGAAGTGGTTGGGCGCACAAAATCTATCCCTGTCGAATCTATATACGTCAAAGTACTTGAATTGATCCCCCCATCGGAAACTGCAAAAGAACAACGTAGTTCCAAGAAAGTTCAGCCTGAAATGGAAGAAGAACGCCTCATGATGTTTGAGAGTTTTGAATCCTATATCATCGTCTCTCGACTTGCAATGAACAGTGATAACGTTATTGGTACCAACATTGTTGTAAACCTGAATCAATATAGGATTCAGGTCGAGGCCCGACGTAGCTCTCAGATAAGCCACCGTTACCATAAGCAGAACGATTCTGTGTGTCCGAGTCATCACAGTATCTTTATCAGTGTTTTGTGCTGATAATAGTGTTTATATAGGAAAGAAAAGAAAATGCATTGTTTATGAAATCTGAAACTATTAAATTGCATTGTTTATTCTTAATTACTTATTTATGATAGTAAAGGCAATAAATTAAATTCATTACCTCTGACCTTGGGGATAAACCACCAAAGGTTATACTATGAAACGCTTTCTACAAAAAATTTAAAACGAAATCAATTTTATGCATATGAATTAATGACTGGCATAGAAAACAATTACAGTTTTTTATTTCAGTTACTTCCTATTCATTCAGGTTCATGGTTCTACTTGTTGTTCCAGTCATTAGTTATTTCTTAATCGATACTTTTCTCGGCGAATTCTAGATCATGTAGGAAATTGTATATCTCTTGAATATATTTATCTCATTCTTCAACTTCATGATTTATAGAAAGGTTCTTATTTTTCAATCTTGTATCATATGAAATAAAGTTAATACATTTGGTATAGTTGGAACCTTATTTTCGTCCAAGTAACCAACAGGATGACTCGACTTTTAAGTTCATAGTTTTTTGTTGGCTCTTGTACAATACTGTAAAATGTTGTTTCTTTTTTGTTGTTGGGATTATGGAATAGATGGGATAGATGTTGGTCCAACAAAATTTCCAGACTTCCTTTGATTAATACGAAAGATGAATGATTTTAAATAATGTAATATAACATGGGGAGCTGGTTCAAACAGGGATAAAATAGATATGAGGAAGTCAAGACCAAGACGATTTGAGTACTGAGCTGGTTTAAATATCCGGTCAGGGGTGTTAATTCTCATCACGGTGAGTAGGGAGGCTTTTTGCAAGATTGGACATGATCAAGACATCTTTGAACATATTCAAAGAGTATTATGAAACCGCCAAGATGAAGGTGATCTTTGAATCCTTTGAATGGTTTGTCCTTGATGCAGTTGGCGATGACACTCTTGGCATCGTTCATATCATTTTTATTCCACACAAGATCTTCTTCTTTTATGAGGGTTCGGATCTTGTCGATAAGTTCTGAACATACGTCGATCAGAGCTGCTTTGGGATCCTCTAAGAGGAATACACGTCTTCCTGACTGACCCTTCTGTCACGCCCAAAATTTTTCGCATAAGGTTAGCCCCTTGATCACCTACATTCACTACAAAAAAATATCATTTTAGCTACGGAAAAATTCCGTCGCTAATACATATATATTTGCGACGGATCCGTAGCT
>JAOVYX010021305.1:0-15914 GCA_035668315.1 Drosera spatulata
GGGATTTTGCGTTTTTGTGAGATGCAGAAATAATGGAAAATGTGTTTAGTTCGTGTTTAAGGCTGCAGGATATCCCACGCGCACAGGGTTCCCTACCCCGTGCTCAGAGAATTTCGTTTTAGGGCTTGGCACGGCCCGTGCGTGATACCTTTTTCAAAACTCAATGTTTTTTGCTTTAAATCTTTATGTTCTCTTGTGTGATTATTGTTTTGCATTCTTTTAACATACATTCTTTTAACATGTTTCATAGTGTTTTTGTTCATCACATTGACCATTTTTAAAGAAAAACATCTTGGGTTTGGCCTCTTTGGACTCAACGTAACATTTAAACTAACTAACTCGATGAAATTTAAAACATGTGAGTTGCCTCCCACAAAACTAACTAGCTCAATGTAATCGAATTGGTTTTGTCATGGAATTCCAGGTTGACTACATCAAGCCATTTTGAACTTTCTCCCTCAAAATATTATTTCAATCTATGTCCGTTAACTTTGAAATTTTTCCCTTTTCGTTGCTCTTTATTTCTACTGCTCCATAATCAAAGGCTTTATTAACTTCAAATGGACCTCCCCAATGGGAACGAAGTTTTCAGGAAAATAATTTAACTCGAGAATTAAAGAGTAAAACTTTATCATCAGTTTAAAACGATTTTCTACTTAACATTTTATCGTGACAAAGTTTTGCTTTCTCTTTATAAATTCTCAAATTTGCATATACATCGTTACTCCATTCTTCCTTTTCTTGAAGCTATAACTTTCTTTGTTTGGAACTTTGTTCATAATTCATGTTATAATTTTAAATTGCCCAAAAGGCTCTGTGTTCAAGTTCTACTGAAAGATGACATGCTTTATGGTAAAACATGCGATATGGGGACATTCCAATTGGAGTTTTATAAGTAGTACGATACACCCATAATGCATCTCCTAACTGTGCACTCCAATCGTTGTGATTTGGATTTACTATTTTTTTCAAGGATCAATTTGATTTCTCGATTTGAGATTTCAGTTTGACCACTCATTTGGGGATGGTAAGCTGTGGAAATGCGATACGTAATGTGATATTTTTCTAAGAACGATTTCACCACCCTATTACAGAAATGAGTACCCCTATCACTAATGATAGCTTTACCATAAATGTTAAATATTTGGGTGCGAACAAAGTCAACAACAACTTTTCATCATCTATATGAGTTGCTCAGGCTTCAACCCATTTGGAGACATAGTCAACAGCAACTAAAATGTAAACATTTCCAAATGATGGTGAGAATGGTCCCATAAAATCAATGCCTCATACATCAAAAATTTCATACGGATTTAAGAGGCATTTGATCTCTTTGAGAAATGTTTTCAGTCCTTTGACATTCCAGACATGATTTAACAAATTCATATGAATCCTTGTTCAACGAGGGCCAATAGAATCCACTTTTCAATACTTTGTGTGCAGTCCTTTTTTAGCCAAAGTGACCACCACTTTCAAAGGCATGGCAGAATCTTAAAATAGATTGTGTCTTATGATTTGGCACATGTTTCCTTAGAATTTCATCCGTACAGAATGTGAACAGATATGGATCATCCCAAATATAATATTTAGCGTCATTTTTAATTCTGTCTCTTTGAGCACGTGATAATTCACTTGGTAGCTATTTTGTGACTAAATAGTTTACGATGTCAACATACCAAGGAATTTCACCATGAATTGACAACAAATATTCATTTGTAAATAAATCTGAGAGGGGAACAACATCTCCTTCTCTAGGTATTCTACTTGGATGATCTACAACATAATTTTCTGCTCCTTTCTTGTCTCTAATTTCAATGTCGAACTCTTGGAGCAAAAGTACCCATCATAATAGTCTAGGTTTGGACTCTTTCTTTTTTAAAAGATACTTCAATGCTCCATGGTCTGAGAAAATAATCATTTTTTGTACTAAGAAGGTAGGGACGAAATTTTCTAGGGCAAAGACTATAGCATACAACTCCTTTTCTGTTGTTGTGTAGTTGTATTATGCATCATCCAACATACAAGAGGCATAATAAATCACATAAGGAATTCGGCCTACTCGTTGTCCAAGAACTGCCCCTACAGCTTTATCGCTTGTATCACACATAATTTCAAAGGACAAGTTCCAATTTGGAGGTTAGAGAATTGGAGATGTTACCAACTTTTCTTTCAAAGCATCAAAGGCACCTTTACAATCGTCATCAAAATAAAAGACAACATATTTTTGCAGAAGTTTACACATTGGTTGTGCTATCTTTGAGAAGTCTATATTGAATATACGGTAAAATCCCGCATAGCCCAGAAAAGCTCGTACTTCTCTAACAGATGTAGGATAAGGGAGTGAACGAATCACTTCTACCTTAACTTGGTCTACTTCAAGTCCCCTTGCTAAGACTACGTGACCTAAGACTATACCTTGTTTTATCATGAATGGTACTTTTCAAAGTTAAGTACAAGTTTAGTTTCAATACATCTATCAAATACAAGTTCTAGATTCTGAAGACAATGTTCAAAAGAATCTCCATAAACAAAAAAAATCATCCATAAACACTCCAATGATGTGAGCAATGTAGTCAAAAAAAATTGACATCATACATCTTTGAAATATTGCTGGGGTATTACACAAACCGAAAGGCATTCTTCAATAAGCGAACGTCCCAAATGGACATGTGAAAGTAGTTTTATCTTGATCTTCAGGAGCAATATAGGTTTGATTATAACCAGAATAACCATCGGGACAGCAATAATGTGAACGACCTGTCAAATGTTCCAGCATTTGATCCATGAATGATAATGGAAAGTGTTCTTTTCTTGTAAAAGCATTGAGGTTCCTATAATCAATATACACTCTTCATCAATTTTGGACTCGAGTTGCTATCATTTTACCATCAGGATTTTCAACTATAGTCATTCCAGTTTTCTTTGGAACCATATGAATTGGACTTATCCATCCATAATCAATGATTGGGTTTATAACTCCTGCTTCTAAGAGCTTTAGAATCTCTTTTTATTTTTACTATTTCCATCATAGGAGGGTTCAAACGACGTTCAGACTCCCATGATGGTTTAGCATATTCTTCCAAATAGATTCTATGCATACAGGTTGAGGGTTATCCCTTTGATATCAGCAATCGTCCACCCAATAGCTCTTTTGTTTGATTTAAGGACATTTAATAACTTCTCTTCTTCATTGAGAGTTAGTTTTCTCGAAATGATTACCGACAGTGCCTCTCCATCACCCAAATGTGCATATATTTTAAGTGTTGTGGTACTGGTTTCAATTTTAGTTTAAGAGGGTTGACTTTTGATGGATGCATCTTCTCATGATTTATTGATAGCTCTGGAATATTTGAATGATGTTCATACTTGGTACAAACATATATTTCTTTCTCAAGTTGGTTTAATTCTTCTTCCATATTTTCAAGTTTGTAATCTGTTGGCTCATATGCGTTTGTCTTTAGATTCAAGATTACTATGAGAAATTCTTTATTATTGAACCCAAACATTTCATCTTCCAAAAAAGTGAATGGATCAATTGAATCAATCATGTAGACAGAGTGAACTTCATCAGAGGGATGTTTCATAGCATCATAGATTTTGAAGCTAATTATGTCTCCATCAAATTCCATGGAAAGAGTTCCATCATTTAGATCTATTTTTGTCTTGACTGTTCTAAGGAATGGTCATCCTAAGAAGTCTTAGGCGGAGATAGGGAAGATTTCCTATGGCGATCCTCCATTTTGAGCACATAAAAATCTGCATGAAAAACCAAATCATAAACCTTGACAAGAACATCCTCAACAAGACCATCAGGATGTGCTACTGACCTATCAGCAAGTTGTATAACAACTCCTGTTGGTTTTAATGGTCTAAGATTTAGGGACTTATAAACTGATAAAGGCATCACATTGATCGATGCTCCCAAATCAAGCATACATCCTGCTATTTCAGCATTCCCAACGACACATGGAATTGTGAACATTTCTGGATCTTTTTGTTTGGGGGGGAATTTTCTTCTGTAAGATAGCTGAAATATTCTCACCAACTGTAACACATTCATTACCTTTTAGTCTCCTTCTATTAGTGCACAATTCTTTTAGAAATTTTGCATATCGAGGGACTTGTTTGATTGCCTCTAATAGAGGAATATTCGCTTCCATTTTCATGAAAAGTTCAAGAATGTCTTTTTAATTTCTGCTTTCTTATCCTTGGCCAAACGACTAGGATAAGAAGGCTTCGAATTGTTTTCCTTTTCTTGAATTGGTTTTAAAATTTCTGAATTGCTTGAATCATTTTCAACTTTGTTGGAGTCATTGGTTGGATTGATTTCCAATTCAGGTTCAACTTGTTTTGCTTTTACTCTTTCAAGCTCTTTCAACTCTTGCCCACTTCTTAACGTGATTGTATTAGCATTAACATCAAGATTAAGAGGTTGTGAAGAGAGTTGATTAGACATTTGAGATTTTAAGTTGTTCACTTCTTGGAATAATTGGTTCACTTGATTTTCAAAGTTTGAGATACTTGAGCGAACTTCTTCTTGGAAACTTGTTGAGGTTTTACACATTATTTTAACTAATTCCTCCAAAGATGGTACATTATCATTTTGAGGAATTTGACTTAGATATCTTTGCTGACCTCTTCCTTGTGGAGAACTGTTGAGACTCAGAGGATGGGAATTTTGATTATTTGTTCTCCACTTGAAGTTTTGATGATTGCACTACCCTTCATTGTAAGTTATGTTTTGAGAATTTCCTTGTCTTGGAAGACTAGGAAAGTTTTCCATTGCATTGACTTGCTCGTAATCATTAAGGATATGACATATATCAGTTGCATGACCTTGAACAGAACACATTCCACATGATTCAATTTGGAATATTATTGCTATTATGGAAAACCATTATAAGCCAATCTTTTAAACGTTCAAGTTTTTGATCAGCTGAATTTGAAAAAGACGACATTTCATGAACATCACGAAAGAGATCATCATCGCGATTAAAATCTTGAGAACTAGCAACCATCTTTTCTAGAATTTGTCGTGCTATTCGTGGTTGTTTATCTTGAAGATCACCTCCATAAGCTGCATCGACTAAACCCCAGTCTAAAGCAGATAGACCTTGATAGAAATAACGTATCAGAAGATTTTCAAGAAATTGATGATTGGGACAGCTTGAGATAATACGTTTGAAATTTTCCTAATGTTTTCTTTTTCTGCCTCATGTAAGAATTTTTTTTTTTTGAATTATTGTAATTTTTTAGGTTGGAAAATATTTATCAAGAAGCAAAGACTGAATTTGTCCCTATGTATTGATTGTTCCCTTTGGTAAGTCATAAAACCAATTTTTTGCATCATCTTGAACACTAAAAGAAAAGCTCTAAGCTTAATCACTTTATCTGTTATCCCCTCCGGTTTCACTAAATTAATTCAAATGTCTACGAGGATCTTCACTACACAAACCATGAAAAGTTGATAATTTTTGCAAGAAACCAGAATTGAGCTTAAAATTTCCGTGCACGTTAGGAAAAATAATACACAAAGAAGGTTCATTACTATCATCATATTCTGCTAATTATCTAATAGTGCGATTATCAATTTGAGCATTACGAATACCATTTTGATCATTCAAAACATTCGTCATATTTAAAGCTGGAAAGATCTCACCAATATGACGATTAAGACTTTTTGCTGAAGTTGACACTTTACCTCGTTCTAGTTGTTGTCATGTTGCTCAAATGAATTTCCTTCAAGCTTACTTCACAATCGCGTACGAGACAATAAGCTCCTGATAAATCACACAAACAAAGAAAATCAATAGAAGTCAAAATAATTCACACCGTTCCCCGACAACGGCGTCAAAATTTGATAGAACCCTCGAAAGGTGCAACAAATTAAAATATCTACACTACTTTACACCACAAAATTATAACAAAAATATAGTAGTGACAAACACGAGTCGATCTCACAGAGAACGTCCTTTTCAGATTTGGTGAATTAATTTATCAATCTATCAATTTTCTATAAAATTAGGAGGAGGGGGGTTGTTTTGTTTTAACGAGAACTAGAATTGAACAAACAATGAAAATAAATAAATGTAGATCAATTGAGAATTTTTCTTGAGATTTAATCAAGTTCGACAAAGTGTACGGCTTTCGTGATCTTCACTTGTATTGGGTTTTAATCATGGATTAAAGATATTCATTTCATGTTCTATTATGATAGGTGTTTTTAATTAACCTCACAAAAAGAGAATTGCCGATATAGCCATTGATTATCATAAAGCATCACATAACGAAATTAATATATTTACTCTATGTCCAGAAGAGAATGTAACACAGACTAACATATTGCATTACGAATATTTCTTGAACTCCTCACAATTATGACCTAACACAGATTAGCGACAAAGTGTTCTCTTTTACATATGTTCATAGGTTAACCAAAAGAGAATGATATTAACCTATGAGTTTGTTACTAACATCAACCAAAAAAAGAATGGCTTGATTGCTTACATATTTCTCTAACATAATTAGATGACCAATCCAAGTACAATAGACAAATAATAATAGATAATTCCAACAAATGAAATGATGTCATAAACTATGAACATGAAATTATTAAGAACAGAGATCAAGTCTCATAAAATCCATGACTAAGTTACAACCACTAAGCCACACCTAGATTTACGCTATCATCATCACGATACGAAACAAACAATCCATACTAAACACAAAGAAAATCATCTCAAATTATAACTAACAAGAGTTGATAGATATAAAATCCTAGACCAGTGACAATTGGTCTAAACAGAAAAAGAACAAAGATCTCTTCGACAGATTGAGCTACGTAGCGTCGAACTTGTTATGATCCGTAGAGACCATCGTCTCAGATTGAAGCGACGTTTTTAACTCTCTGGAAAACCTTTGTAGACTGATGAAATCACCTGTTTTTCGAACTCCTCAATCAGATTTTTAACGTACATATTTATAGAAATAATCAAATGTAACAAATTTCCCTAAAATTAGAGAAAAATCACAACCAGATCTTATAAGGCCCATGACCCGTGCATGCTTGGCACAGCCCGTGCGTGGTACCAGTAGCTCGTACTCAGGGAATTTAGAAAACTCAATGCGCACGGCCTGTGCCTTGTATGCACGGCCGGTGCCTGCTACCAGACATGCAAACTTTGATTTTTATCTCCCAATAAAGTGCAAACACGTTCCACAAACTTGGAGATCAATAGAAAACTTCAGAAAATAGCATCAAACTTCTCATAATCAGCTCATTCTCGGAAAACACTTTTAATTCTTCACTGTTGTAATGCAAACAAGAGATTCTGAAGTATCGACATTCAAAATAACAAAAGGAACCAAAATAGTACGAAATGACACTAAAACTAACACAAACAAATGATTTTGACTAAGAAAAGTATGTGTGTTTTCACACTCATCAAATGTTTACTCCCTCTATCCCATATACTTTGCATTATTTTGACCCGACATGCAAGATGATACAAGCTTTGACCGGTATTGCGAGACGATCAAACATTGTTTTTTTGAGAAAATATCATGAAACATTAATGATAGTAAATATTATATGCTATAACCTGGGGTCAATAGAAAATATAAATCGTGTCGTCTAGATGAGTAACAAAGTCCTCAAATTGCTTATAGAATAATACATACAGAGAGAAACGTTGTAAAGTTTATAGGACGATGGGAGTATAATTTAACAATATGACTTGATGAGAGATGAGGATTTAGTCACATAATATCTATGGAGTTTTTCTTCTTCTTTTTTCATTTGTTTTTAATCACCAATTTACATGAATAGTATTGCCAAATCTAATGCCAAATGCGGCTTAGGATTTAGCAAAAGCCAATTTTTTCCTCTTCAAAACACATGCATTGGAGTGAAATAAATTGAAGATTTGCTATACCATACATATAGCACGTCGAATGCCTATTCCATTGGACATGCTCTGATGCAATTGCTCCTACACTTCATATTATACATACTAAAAGAAAAGCAAAAATCATTGTTCACTACAACAGTGATGTTCCAAAATACCCCTAACCCATTGCATGACACGTCTCCTCCACTTTATTCATAAAAATTGATTTTCACCCTTGCATACACATTGCGAGTGGGGCCAAATCGGCCCACAACTGCTTCCCGCAATCTCAACCCCATGTTCCTCTACTTTTCTTTAGATATTCTCAAAGTTTTCATTCAAAAAAATTACCTGCTCAATTTTCACTATGATCTTTTCATTCAAAGAATTATGATCATTAGTTAATTTTAATTAATTAAACTATTCTTTTATGCAATATTCGATTTGTATACTCTCGATCGTGTTCTGCTATTGGTTTAGCAACCTGACGCTCTGATACCAACTGATGCAGGGACAATCCGAGAACCAAAGATAAATAAAGAGCGATAGATAGAGACGCGGCTTCTCTTCTCAAAAGAGGAACTCAATTATTCTTCAACACCAAAACCTGATAACAAACAAGGCGATCACCAACTTAAATAGCACCTAAAATCCAAAAATAACAAGATACTTCCTAAAAGCACGCTAACAACAATTGAAAGTCAAATAAATATTATCCTCATCTTCTAATCTCCAAAAATGCAATTATTATTAATAATTTTGGTGATAAATTTTAATGTTACGATCTCCTTCCATATTTTCCTCCGCATCATTCTCCTCTTGTTGAAGAAATTTCGTCCCCGAATTTTGAATCGTTGAAGGATGAAAATATGAGATGAAGCTTCATGGTTATCAAATCAACACCAAACTACCCAACCATAGATATCTCCACCTGCTGTGACTTGAACAATAAAAGGCAAGCATTTGGAGCACGAATCCTGGAATAACCCAATTGGTATGTTGCACCTCGTTGACGTTCGATCCTTCATCTATCTCCTTAATTGTTTTCATAATCTTTTCTATGACATGAGAAGCATCATGGATGATTTTATCCATCACAACCTCCACAGATTTATTATTGTCGGTGAACTTCTCAGCGACATTGTCACCACCAACCTCCTTGTTGTCGCTATAATCATCATACTTATGACTAATCCTGTCTCAATCCATAATATCAATTGGTCAATCACATGCTCCGTGATCCAACAAATTTTTGAACTCTGAATCTTGATCTTTATCTCGATGTTCTGAAAATGGTTTTCATTCCTAGGGTGCACTTCCCGCTACTGACCCAGGTTTGGAATTAGAGAAGGATCCATAGCCACTTCTTCATCTTCATCATTCGATGTATCGTCTAATTCCTCCGATTCTTTTTCGGATTGAGCATTCAGCCTTGTTTCAATAAGTTGTCACTCCAGATCCTTAATGTATCTTCTCTGCAATTTGATCATCTTGTCTTGCAAGTTTCTTACCCGTTTACATGGCCTTTCATCTTTGGCAGGTTCGACTCCATGATTCCTACTTCCTCGACCACCTCGACTTGGATACTCTCGATCGTGTTCTGCCATTGGTTTAGCAACCTGACGCTCTGATACCAACTGATGCAGGGACAATCCGAGAACCAAAGATAAATAAAGAACGATAGATAAAGACGTGGCTTTTCTTCTCAAAAGAGGAACTCAATTATTCTTTAACACTAAAAACTGATAACAAACGAGGCGATCACCAACTTAAATAGCACCTAAAATCCAAAAATAACAAGATACTTCCTAAAAACACGCTAGCAATAATTGAAAGTCAAATAAATATTATCCTCATCTTCTAATCTCCAAAAATGCAATTATTATTAATAATTTTGGGGATAAATTTGAATGTTGCGATCTCCTTGCATATTTTCCTCCGCATCATTCTCCTCTTGTTGGAGAAAATTTGTCCTCGAATTTTGAATCATTGAAGGATGAAAATACGAGATGAAGCTCTTGTCATGGTTATCAAATCAACACCAAACTGCCGAACAATAGATATCTCCACCTGTTGTGACTTGAACAATAAAAGGCGAGCATTTGGAGCACGAATCCTGGAAGAACCCAATTGGTATGTTGCACCTCGAAGACGTTTAGTCCTTCATCCATCTCCTTAATCGTTTTCATAATCTTTTCTATGACATGAGAAGCATCATGGATAATTTTATCCATCACAACCTCCACAAGTTTATTATTGTCGGTGAACTTCTCAACGACATTGTCATCGCCAACCTCCTTGTTGCCGCTATAATCATCATACTTAGGACTAATCTTGTCCCAATCCATAATATCAATTGGTCGATCATGTGCTTCGTGATCGAACAAATTTTTGAACTCTGAAATCTTGATCTTTATCTTGATGTTCTGAAAAGGTTTTTCATTCCTAGGGTGCGCTTCCCGCTGCTGACCCAGGTTTGGAATCAGGGAAGGATCCACAGCCACTTCTTCATCTTCATCGTTCGATGTATCGTCTTATTCCTCTGGTTCTTTTTCAGATCGAGCATTCAGCCTTGTTTTAACAAGTTGTCGCTGCAGATCCTAAATGTATCTTCTCTTCATTTTGATCAGTTTGTCTTGCAAGTCTCGTACCCGTTTACATGGCCTTTCATCTTTGGCAGGTTCGACTCCATGATTCCTACTTCCTCGACCACCTCGACTTGCATACTCTCGATCGCGTTCTACCATTGGTTTAGCAACCTGACGCTATGATACCAACTGATGCAGGGACAATCCGAGAATCAAAGGTAAATAAAGAGCGATAGATAGAGACGCGGCTTCCCTTCTCAAAAGAGGAACTCAATTATTCTTCAACACCAAAAACTGATAACATACGAGGCGATCACCAACTTAAATAGCACCTAAAATCCAAAAATAACAAGATAGTTCCTAAAAACACGCTAACAACAATTGAAAGTCAAATAAATATTATCCTCGTTTTCTAATCTCCAAAAATGCAATTGTTATAAATAATTTTGGGGATAAATTTTAATGTTGCGATCTCCTTCCATATTCTCCTCCGCATCATTCTCCCCTTGTTGGAGAAAATTCGTCTTCGAATTTTGAATTGTTAAAGGATGAAAATATGAGATGAAGCTCTTGTCATGATTATCAAATCAACACCAACTGCCCAACCATAGATATCTCCATCGGTAGTGTCTTGAACAATAAAAGGCGAGCATTTGGAGCACGAATCCTGAAATAACCAATTGATATGTTCCACCTCGAAGACGTTCAGTCCTTCATCTATCTCCTTAATTGTTTTCATAATCTTTTCTATGACATCAGAAGCATCATGGATAATTGTATCCATCACAACCTCCACAGGTTTATTATTGTAGGTGAACTTCTCAGTGACATTGTCACTGCCAACCTCCTTGTTGTCGCTATAATCATCATACTTAGGATTAATCTTGTCCCAATCCATAATATCAATTGGTCGATCATGTGCTCCGTGATCGAACAAATTTTTGAACTCTGAAATCTTGATGTTTATCTCGATGTTCTGAAAAGGGTTTTCATTCCTAGGGTGTGCTTCCCGCTGCTGACCTAGGTTTGGAATCAGGGAAGGATCCACAGCCACTTCTTCATCTTCATCGTCCGATGTGTCGTTTGATTCCTCTGCTTCTTTTTCAGATCGAGCATTTAGCCTTGTTTCAACAAGTTGTCGCTCCAGATCCTGAATATATCTTCTCTGCACTTTGATCAGTTTGTCTTGCAAGTCTCGTACCCGTTTACATGGCCTTTCATCTTTGGCAGGTTCGACTCCATGATTCCTACTTCCTCTACCACCTCGACGTGCATACTCTCGATCACGTTCTGCCATTGGTTTGGCAATCTGACGCTCTGATACCAATTGATGCAGGGACAATTTGATAACCAAAGGCAAATAAAAAATGATAGATAAAGATGCGGCCTCTCTTCTCAAAAGAGGAACTTAATTATTCTTCATCTTTATCCAGTATCAATTGTCGAGATATGTATTTGATGGATATTGCACTAGATCTTATCGATATCTATATGAACATTTAGGTAACCAAGTATATTCTATAGATAGTAAAAACCTAAAGCGATACTAACATGCGTGCAATGTCTTTGTTTGATAGGTTTGCGATTTTGGAAAATAATCCTATTTGTTGTTCTTGAAAATACAAAAAATTATGAAACAGTCTTGAAATGATTTTAAAACACTCAAAAACACATGTAAAGGATTAAAATAAACACAAAAAATTACCAAAAACTGATAACAAACGATTATCACCAACTTAAATAGCACCTAAAATCCAAAAATAACAAGATATTTTGTAAAAACACGCTAACAACAATTGAAAGTCAAACAAGTATTATCCTGATCTTCTAAACTCCAAAAATACAATAATTATTAATAATTTTGAGGATAAATTTTAATATTGCGATCTCCTTCCATATTCTTCTCCGCATCAAATTTGTCATATTTACAAAATATATTTTATTCGTCTCATAATTTTTTATAATTTTGGATAATAAGGGTTTGTCAAGATAAAATTTTAACCAAAATAATTAAATGATCAAATATTATCTCAAACAAATTTATCGGAAACATTAGTCATAAAATTATATACAGCTCTATTACAAGATCTTCAAAGGCATATCCATTTTCAACAATGGACACACACACCAAGACAAATTTCATACCAATTTAGTATTGAAAAATAAAAACCAAGGGGAAAATTCAAATTATAGGTGCAACAAAATTATGCTTTTAATCCAAGTGTGAAAAATCATAATTGATATTGTCAATAGTGTTTTATACTCTCTTCGTTGAGACTTACTTTAATTGCAAAATTGGCTTATATAAATAATACAGTTGTTTATTTTACGAATAGTTCATGAGACGAACAAACATAGTTTGATTCAAGATATTACATATGTATACGATGAAAACGTTATAAACCAATATATAAATATGACAAGAGGAAATAATATAAGGTTTGATAGGGTCTCTAAATTTGAATTAGGAGTCTACAGTAACGAAGAGCTTGTCAGTGGCATCTGCACTGTTCACTGTTCAGTCCCCCAACAACCCCCAAAATTTCGGAAAGGAGATGTAAAGTGGGGCCTGAAAACGCAAAAAACAGTCAATTTCTCCTTTCCCATCACCACTAGCATCGATGAGAAAATAGAAACAAATTTCCATGTTTGGCTTGGGGAGCAAGTCTAGGCGTAATCCAATTCGATTTTTCATGTCCCCACACCCCACCAGCCTCAATAATCAATTCCGCTGGCAAGACAGTCTTGGGCTGTAGTCCGAACCTAGCTTCCCCGTATCCGAACCGAACTCCTAAGCTCAAAGAAAACTAAAAAGATGTTTGGTTAAATGAGATTCGTGTCCGAGGCTGTAGGCATGGTTGTACTGATGGGACCCGAATAACGTTCCATTCTTCTCGACCCAAGTTTTTTTTGGGGTTTCCCGCCTCTCTCTTTCTATCTCTCTCTTGGGGACTACTTAACCTGGTCGGCTTCAGTGGGAGAGAGATTGCGTATGTAAAAGAGGGGAATGTGTGTTGGAAGCTGCTGCTGCACACGACCACACCGCGACTGTGAAAAGGGAAAAGGGCAAAAGGGTAAGGGGAAAAAAGGTTCGGTGTTGGTGATGCTGTTGATTTCGTCGAATGGCGAAGTAAGATTGAAATTTCGGCTCTGGTTTTGTTCTCCTTGTTTGTGTGCTCTCCCTTTTGGGGGCAGAAACCTGAGTCGTTTTGGTGCCGCGATTGGATTTGCAACTGGGTTTGACATTTTAATGTTCTGTCTTCTTTGCGTGATTAGGTGTCTAGGGTTTGTGTGTTGGAATAGTAGCGGAATAGTGACTTAGTTATGTTACTGGGCAATGTTATGTTACTCTTCTCCCGTTTTCTGTTCTTTGCGGAGAAGTCTTGATTTTGATATATGATTATAGTAGTATAACAAAGAGAATGATCTGCTTGATGGATGGGTTTCTGTTATGAAAGATTCGACTTTGGAGACTTGGGTTTGAGTAGCAAGTCCTCTCATGTAATTTCGGATGGTTCTGTGGCGGAAAGATGGTGGCTTTGTTTCTCGTGTGTGAGCTGGTCTCTTTGGTTCGGACTTGAGTGAATGTGTTGCAATGGTGGTCACAGAAACGGAAGTAGGATGACATTATGAGTCTGGGTTTATCTCGTTGCATTTCCTGTCACTTGATTTTGCTTAGAAGTATGAAAAGGGGCAATGCTTCAGTCTTGTAGATCAAAGGAATAATCAGAATGCAATTTGAGGCGAAAATGATTTTCTTGATTATGCAGCACAAGTAGTTAAGGGAAAGAAAACCTTGGGTGGTAAACTCATTCTTCCTTTCTCTAATGGCTTCTTGTTGATCTCGCTTGGGAGTACAGGATAGAACAATGCTTTAGCCACGTAGTTTATAACGTATACTGAGTCCAATACAGGATATTTAAACAGGAGCTTTTTTGTAGGCAATAAATTTGAAGTAGCTTATCACTGTCGTCTGTGATCATGGATTAAACCAATCCAGCTGACCTTTCCTGGAAAAATATTGTTCATGGTTTTAGTTGAGATATTCACTTGTAAATTTGTGTGTTGGGTACTTGGTCTCTGATATGCAGCTGGGTCTCTGCTCTTCTCTCGTGTAATATTCTGGATCTATTGATTGCATATCTTATTTGATTATTTGCTTTACTTTTTCTGTGGTTCCAGGAGTTGGATTATTGATGGCAGAGGAATTGCAAAAAAGGTAAAAAGTGCGGCTTCGTATGATTCAAAACAAATCAAAGATTGTGGAGCAGCACGTGAATGCCCGAACTGTCATTATTGGATTGATAATAAGGATGTAAGATTATGCTCACTTTCATTATCTGTAGTCATTTCTGTTTCTTGCTGATAGTAATCAAAAATTCCTTGTACACTTTTCTTAAATGCTATATTGCTATGGAAGCAGAGGTCCTAGTTAGTTTTTCACTCCTTACTATCTAAATGCTTTATTGTTATGATTTTGCAGAAGACTTCTAAATGCTTTATTGTTATGATTTTGATATGGAGTACCTTTTTCATGTATCTCTGCTTTTTTCTTTCTTTCTTTTTTTTTTTTTCTTTCCAAAGCATGCTGTGGCTTTGTGTGATGTGAGATAGGATATTTTATTGCCCATGAATGATATGTTTCGACAGAAGATCTAAACTATTTGCCGAATTGTATAGTACTTCTTATCCTTCTTGTATGCAGGTCCCAAATGAGTGGCCTGGTCTACCAATTGGCGTAAAGTTTGATCCTTCTGACACAGAGCTTCTGGATCATCTTGCTGCAAAATGTGGTGTTGGGGACGCTAGTCCTCACATGTTTATTGATGAGTTCATTCCTACTTTGGAGGAGGACAACGGGATCTGTTATACTCATCCTAAACATTTACCAGGTTAGGATGTTACAAATTCAAAGTAGGAATGAAAATCTAATAATTTAAATTTGTATTGCCATTTTGTCGTTGCTTATGATAGCGAGTTTGTCGAGGAAGCTATTCTACCAAAAGTTCAAACTAATATCAGTAGACTTGTTATATTATTTATATCTCAACAGTTCCCCTCATGCGAAACCCCACATAAGAAAACTAAGTATCACACAAATTCCACAAACACAAACACAACAACTGTGAGTTACGGGATTCGAACTTGTGACCTCATTGTCACATCTGTTCTGATGTCATGTCGAGGAACCAACTTTATCAAAAGTCCAAACTAATGGTAGTAAGTTCATTATATTATTTGTATTTCAACAGAGTCAACTAACTATACTTGCTACATCTCATTTTGATAGGTGCCAGGAAAGATGGAAGCAGTATTCACTTTTTCCACAAAACTTCAAATGCTTATTCATCGGGTCAGCGGAAGCGCCGCAAGATACAAACTGAGGTATCTGAAGAAACCATAAGGTGGCACAAGACTGGAAGGACCAAACCTGTGA
>JAOVYX010021306.1:0-15914 GCA_035668315.1 Drosera spatulata
GGGAGGAATGGTTGAGTCACATTTTGAGAACTTAATGAAATCAATATGTATTTGAAAGAAAAAAAAGAGAGATTATGAAGAAAATGGGGTGTATGGAACTACAATTGTGCTGGTTGCTGTGAAAATCCTTAAATAAAGGTCTTAAAAGTACAACCTTTGACCTTTTCGATCGTAGATAGAACTGTGTATATCATAGATTTTTTTTAAGGCTTGTGTGAGCATACTCGAGGGATTGATCTTCCAAGTCAGGAGCTATAGCTGTATATGCCAATTTCTTTTTTGTGGTCTCTTTGATTGGTCAATCGATTTGAGCTGGTTCTGTTCTACATACTCGGTTTTCAAACATATTGTTTATTATGATAATGAATGTCATGTAAAGGCTTAGGATTTATGTTGTTACTTGTAAGTTATGTGTTAATCATTTTTACAGTGATATTCGAGGTGTTGCCGTTGCTGGCGTCGAGAGAGAACCTGTCAGTATAACTGAGCCAGTTTCTGAAGCAATCGCTGCTGCTTTTGCTGCATGGCTGCTAGACACAAAGAAGCCTGATGGATCTAAGCGGCTATGGGTTTCTATTGGACACGACTCTCGAATTTCGGCATCCAAGCTTCAGGTGATTATGTTAAGGAAGAAAGGCAAACTTGTCTTCTTTAGATTATCTTAATATCAGTTCGCTGGGCCTTTCTTCTATGTAGCATAGCCGGTGAAAACTTTGCATTAGTTTTGCATGTAAAGTGTTTATGTCCGTTGTTTTTTCCAACAATCTCCCACTGCGGTACTTGTAGGATAGTATTTTGTTGTCTAAGAGCTCAACTGATTTTATTTTAGCATTAACTGGTATAGCCTTTGGCGTTCTCAGTCTAGTGCTGCAGTTTATTTTGATTTGTCATTCTTACTTTAGATTCATTGGTAAAAATAATCTTTTTTTACTAAAAAATAATTAACTTCAAAATGGTTTAACTTGAAAAAATAAAATGCAAACATGAATCTCAAAAAACGCCTAATTAGATGCTTTGTGTTCTATAATATTGCGCTAACTTCTTACATACTCATGGCATTAACCTTCACTTCCAGGATGCCGTCTCTCAAGGGCTTGCCTGCTATGGCATTGACGTCCTTCAGTATGGGTAGGTCACTTTTTCCTCTTGTGGTCTGCGTCATTTGCTTAATTGGAAAAATCGCCTGAGCATAGAGTATGTTTCTTTTTTAAAATTTATAAAATGCCAGTGTGGGTGGGTACCATCAATTACCTGTTGTTTACATTACCCTTCACATGTCACACTCCTCCTGCCTTTCCCTATTACCTTCCCCTGCGACATAGAAATTCCTCTAGTGACTAGCAAAAAACCGAGGCAGCAGTCGGCTACGCAAGCGTTGAAACAGTTAGTATCTAGTTGAACTTGTTACTGCCAAGTCTTTGTGTTACTCCTTGATATGGGTTATTCAACGTTATTTGTGATATTTTGAGGTACTGAACTACGTATAGAACTAACCTAGTGCAATTATTAAGTTTGGTATTCTAATAAAACCATTGGCTTTTATGAATTCCCCTCTCCTACTGTGGTATAGCTTATCTGGAATTTTTAAGCGATACCCTCTTGCTTTTCCTTAAGGTATGCAACACACTCGAAAGTTTCTTCCGGTACTGAATCTCAATAATCCATGAGCATAGCTTCTTTTTCTTCTCAGACTAGCATCTACACCAGCAATGTTCAACAGCGCTCTCACTGAAAAGGAGGAGCACTTTTGTCCGGTTGATGGATCCATCATGATAACCGGTAAGCAAGACGATTGAAACTATTAGTCCTGTTCCAACATTTCATGTTATATTGTCAGGTGAGCCACTCTAATTGGTTCACTCTACTCGTTAGAGGATCTCATGAGATTAACTACTGGTGCCTTCGTTCATATGCTTAATGTTTGTTTCCGTAACAGCTAGTCATCTGCCGTACAACAGAAATGGATTCAAATTCTTTACTAACACTGGAGGGTTTGGCAAAACTGATATCAAGGACATATTGGAGCGTGCCGCAAACATATACAGTCGCTTTATGGTGGAAGGTCTTGGGGAATCCGAAACAAAAGCTTCTACATCTATTGGAAGAGTCAACTATATGGACATTTATACATCTGATCTTGTGCAGGCAGTCCGTGCAGCTGCAGGAAATGTAGGTCAGTTGTTGATCTATTGATTGATACAGTGATAATGCATTTAGTAACAAAAGTGAATGTATGTACCTAGGAAGCTACGATGCATTTATGACTTTCATATAGTTGTCAAAGAATGCAGTTGTGTAGACAGCCTGACCGAGTATTTCTTACTTCCTCAAATCCTTGATAGAGCATGTCTTTGTAGAAAGATGCATAATACAAATGCTATATACTTATGATGTGAATCTTGCAAAGAATATCCAGTTTCTACTAACAGAAGTTCCTATTTTTGATCTGTTTGTGACAGAGAAGCCACTGGAGGGATTTCATATAGTTGTCGATGCTGGCAATGGAGCAGGAGGATTTTTCCCTGTAAGTTGTATGTGTCCTTGGACTTTTTGCCAATTATAACTCAAGGGAGAAGCCATTGGACTTCTAGTCCTGGGATTCCTCCACAGTCATGCGAGCAGCAAGCTCTAGCTGAAACTTCTTGTTAAATTAACGTTCACCTCTGTTTTTTTAGATTTTGTGACTTCAGATTTTTCAGATGTGCCTAGGGTCTCTCGGTTTGAAGTGAACCTTGCCTTTTTATATATATATATATGAGTGACCTTTTTTTTTTTTTTTTGTGACAATGGTGATGCACTGAAATATTAGTAATTGTTTCCTTTTATCATTCGCGGTCATTGTATACAATTTTATTGTATTTATAAATGATATTCAGACCAAGGTGCTTGAGCCTCTGGGTGCTGTGACTACTGGAAGTCAGTTTTTAGATCCTGATGGTAAGATATACTTTTATTGTCTTTGAAGATTTAGAAATGGGCAGTTCTGTGTAACATCTCTTTGGTCCTTCAGGTATGTTTCCAAACCATATCCCTAATCCAGAGGATGAAGTAGCAATGAAAGCTATCACTCAGGCAGTTCTGGATAATAAAGCAGATCTGGGCATTATCTTTGATACGGATGTTGATAGGTGAAATTTTCTCATTTATAATTTCGTTCGCTAGATTTCTACATTTTACATGTGGCACCTTAGATGATATCTTATTTTTCTTCTACAGGTCTGCCGCTGTCGATTCATCTGGACGTGAGCTCAATCGACACCGTTTAATAGCTTTAATGTCTGCTATTGTCTTAGAAGAAGTACGCTCCTTATTTCTGCCGAGGAGTATTCTCAGTTCTTGATTGATACTACATCTTAACCACTCTTCTTTATTAGCATCCAGGAACAACAATTGTTACAGATAGCGTGACTTCTGATGGCCTGACTGAATTTATCGAGAAGAAACTTGGTAGGATGATGCTTCCATTCTGTGATGGGGCTACAATCACAATCATTCTAATTTCTAATATTTTCTTAAATGAATAAACTTTGTACTGACTTCATTTCTGGATAACAGGAGGAAAGCATCACCGCTTCAAAAGAGGGTACAGAAATGTCATAGATGAAGGAATCCGTTTGGTTCTGATTTATAGAATTCATATTTAGTTTCAAGAGGGCTATGGTTAACCAGGGATCATCATTTCTCCCTTTTACCGAACTTCAGCATGATGAGTTACAATACAAGGAAATGTTTCCAGAATGGGTCAATTTCACTTCTTTCATTTCTGTTAAGTACTAACCCTAGAATTTGCAGTCCCAGTTAAACTCTAGTCGTAGTACAATAGTCATTTGCTAGGTTTTGGAATCAGTAGTATGCATGTAGAGGACCGATATGTAATGAAGCAATAGGCACTGGGCAATGTGTTAGGCAAAGTGCTTTGCTGGAGAACTACTGATGCAAATATGTAAAACCTGGAAAAAGACGTGGAGGGAATTGAGCTGGTGGTCACCGACATTACCATGTGTTTGAGATGGATAATCAAAGTGATAGGGAAGCAAAAATATTTTCTCAGTAACGTTTTGGAGGTGATGACATATCAAAACGACTTGAAAGCACAATATCTAGTTGATCCACTGGGGAC
Source organism: Drosera spatulata (assembly GCA_035668315.1). NCBI lineage: Eukaryota > Viridiplantae > Streptophyta > Magnoliopsida > Caryophyllales > Droseraceae > Drosera > Drosera spatulata. The sequence goes on from JAOVYX010021306.1 coordinate 4,121, forward strand.
TGGGGCATGAGTATAATGGTTCAAATTTACATCCTTCCTGTCATTTTAGCTTCAGGTTTTTATTCCATTTTAGTGGTGTCTTACTAAATGTGAATGTTTTAGAATGCGGTAGGGGAGGAGTCACATTTGGCTATAGAAACGAGTGGCCATGGAGCACTCAAGGAGAATCACTGGCTCGACGATGGTGCATATCTCATGATGCGCAGCTCTTGTTCATACGAGCTGCGATATTACTTTTAAACTCCATTGCTAGTAAGCTGAGTGTTTTTTTGGCAACAGTAAGCTTTAGTAATGGTAGTGTCACTTCTTGCAGGTTGAACTCCTAAACAAACTTGCTTCAGCAAGGGCATCTGGAATTGGTGGTGGTAGTAAAGTATTGACTGACCTTGTTGAGGGTCTGCAAGAAGCGGCCGTTGCTGTTGAATTGAGACTAAAAGTTGACCAGAATCATGCGAATTTGAAAGGAGGGTATGAAACTTCCACCAGATATTTCCATCTGCTAATGGTCATTATACTGCTCACAGATCCTTCCGTAACTATGGGGAAGCAGTGCTGAAACGCTTGGAGAACATTGTAACTTCAGATGCTAAGCTTCAGAAAGCCCCCGTGAATTATGAAGGAGTAAGTCGTGCAATTTAAAACACAGTATGCTGTTTGTTCTTTCTCTAGCCTTGGTATCTTTTTTTTCTTTTTTTTTTTCGTGCTCTTATATTTGATTTTGTTTCGATATTTCTCCTTTATTTTTGTCTTCTATTACCCCAGATTCATGTCATGCTATCATCCCTGTGTCTACCTCATCTTAGACTCGTTGTCCTTCGTGGTGTCTCTTGTGTGTGATTCACTTCAAGTCCTGTATTATTTACAACATCTACTCCATACTCCTAATGCTTTTCTGAGCAGGTAAGAGTTTCGGGATTTGGTGGATGGTTCCTTCTAAGACTGTTGCTACATGATCCAGTTCTGCCTCTCAACATCGAGGTATGTGAATCTTCATACAGTAATTGCTCAAACGTCTGAAAATTTGCAGCAGTGACTAATTTCTTGGACTTAATTACTTAGGCACCAAGCGAGGATGATGCTACAGCACTCGAACTTGCTGTGCTTGATGTCGTCAAAGAGTTCCCAGCTTTGGATATATCTAGTTTGGTGAAATTCGCCAAGGCTTCCTGAGCAGGAATGGAGGAGTGTCGCGGAGTCTTGCACAGTTTCTGGTTTTGGCTGTCTGATGCTGGTGCAAAGTATGAATGAACAAGGCGAAGTTAAGCTGACGGTAGCATTATAAGAACAAGACATCTCAATAATCAGGGGATCTTGTAAATGATGGGCCTTGAACGTTTCCTGTAAGTTGTGATAATCACCTTGTGAGTTGTAGCAGCGTTCTTAAGGCGATCCGTAATAAAAGCGTGCACATTTTGGCGGCCATGACTCTATCGTTCAAGATGAGAACAAAATTGGTTCATTGACTACATTAGTTGAATATCAAAAGCAGATAAGAAAAGTTAGAAAGTTGATGGAGCTTGGTGTGGCCGTTTGTTCTGTTTTGCCTCCAAACATCTTTGAATACTGGTGATGTTAAAAAGTGTCCTCTAACCAAAAGCCACCAAAGTTCATTTCAACTGGGAAGAAACTCCATCGGGACAGGCCGAAGATTTTACAACCAAGTTGGTTGTGAATGATGGTGCGATCGAAGCAGGATATACAAAGGGTATGGACAAGTAACGCGGTAATGGCATTAAGGAAACCCTTCTATTAGAAAGAAAATTATTTTTCCGTTTGTGTTCAACAAAGATTGATATTTAAAATTTGATTCTCTTAAAAAGACAATTGAGAATTGCTGAACACAATTGTCTGTGTACTCAACCGTTAGGTTTTGTTTGTGAGTTTTAATAGAAAAAAAGGTGAAGTAAATGAGGGGAAAATAAAAAGAGGGGAGGGAAGATGGAGTATGGATCTTTACTTTAATTTTATTTGTGAGTTTATAAAAGGAAGTTTAAAAAAGAAGAAAATTAAATTACAAAAATTTCTATTTCATCCCTATTTTAATAATGTAGAGAATTTTAATTGGTTTGAAAAGTTGGACAATTTTGTAATTTTCATCACTTTATCTCCTTATCCCTCCTAAACCTCTTATATTGGAGGGTTCATTTTTGAAAATAAAATCATCCAAATTTCACTCTCAAACACCTCCCCTTTCCTCGTTAAATCTCACAAGCATATCACATGAGAGATTTTTAACCAAAATCCTTTCCTTTCTCTCCCGTCTTTTTCTTTTCACAACTTACAAACAAGATCTTAATGTAAGATAGTTATTTTCAATTCAAATGGATCATATAATAAATCAATATTTAAGATTAAAAAATATCTAAAAAAGAAATGATAAAATGAGTATCCGTAACTGACTGATACAAAGTGATCCCGCTAAAAAGAATTGAAATGAAAGGAAAAATATGGAAGAAGAAAAAGATAGAGAAACGCTCGCTTTGAGAAAAAACAGACAACCCCGCAAAAGGAAACTCAAACACTCGACGAAATACCAGCCGTCAGATCTTTCATCGAACGGTCCAATTCGAAACTCGCAATCAAAGTCATTTCCCCTCTCAACAAAATCTTACCGTTCATTTTTCTCCCCACCTCACTTCAACCCTCATCGCCGCCGGCAGAAATCACCCACACCAGCAACTGGGTCGCATCAATTTGTGTTCAATTTCTTGAAGAGCTCGATCTATTTAGTGGAGATTCAGATCTTGAGGAAGGAATCAATTGGGTGGTGGTGGTGATTTGGGACGCCATGGGTGATGGTTTGATTCAAGGAGAGAGGGATTTTCCGATGGCGGAAAGCGGAGAGTTTGTTCGGGATTCGATGGTTTGTGATTCTGCGTCGAGGTTGGCTCCTCGTGGGTTCTCAAGATTGTCTTGCAAAGGTTAGGGTTTCTATTCAAATATTGTTTCATCGATCTTGTTATTGTTTCCAATATCAAGAGTTGTATAGCCGGGGATCGAAATTCATGAATCTAGGGATTGATATTGCTTAATTTCTGTTTTGGGGTAACTCAATTTTGGAGATTCTGTGTTGCATTCAGTGGACTATTGTGTACTGTGTTAACAAATTTTTGACCGATGTTGTGAATTTACTAACCTTTAGTTGTGATAGTATGTGTAGGATTCTGATTTTGTATTCATGAATGTTTGTGTAGAGGAAATTGTCATGTTTGTCAATGCGGGAGGTGAGACTGTGGAAGGAGGAGATTCCGATGTGAGGTTTGAAGCTGATTTGTATTATCAAGGTGGGGATGTTCTACGGACGGACCAGCTAATTGGGGAAGGCGGAGATTGCCCACTCATATATCAGTCAGCAAGGTTTGGGAATTTCAGCTATCTGATAGATAATGTCGATCCTGGGGATTACTATGTCGATCTCCATTTCTCCGAGATCATCAACACTAATGGGCCCAAAGGGTTGAGAGTGTTCAATGTCTTCATTCAGGATGAGAAGGCAAGTTCGTTCACTGGTTCATGTTAAGTGCTCATGTTTTATATGTTATATTGAGGTTCGATGTGATTGAAATTGGCAGGTTCTGTCCGATCTGGATATCTTTGCTGTTGTTGGAGCTCATAAACCATTGCGGTTTGTTGATTCAAGAGTATCAGTTAAGGAAGATGGCAAGATTAAGATAACGTTTGAAAGCATTCTTGGGAGCCCTCTGATCAGTGGAATTTGCATCAGAAGGGCTCCAAAGTTGTCTGGTACGTATCTATAACTTGAGGTTTTGAATCTTCAGTGTAGAAAAAGGAAGTGTGAGATCATATCCTGATATCTTCTATTTGATATCAGATTCTGAGATGATACATGATTATATCAGATGTCCAAACTGTGCTGTTGAGGTTGAAATGCCTATTGTCCAGGTAAAGATTCAAAGTTTCATTGAACTGCACTTTGTGGTTCGATTCTCATTTGTTCATCATTTTTTGACTTAGGAGAACACTCGATTGAAATACATTGCTAAGCATGAAAAGAAGATGGAAGAGCTTAAATTGCAGTGCAGACAAAAGACCGATGAGTGTTCTCAAGCTTGGATGTCTTTAACTTCAGCAAATAAGCAGCTGGAGAAGGTTGGAAGGGAATTGGACAATTGTTCACTTCAGACCTACTCCTTAGGCGAGTCATGATTTTTTCCAACTAAACTACGGAAAGAACTCTTTTTTTTTTAATATCATGGAATAGGCTCTTAGCGTGAGCCTCATACATCAGCATTGTAGATCAGCCTAATACCATTTTGGAAGGAAACCACTTACAAATAAAGCATTGTTCCTTTTGAATCGATAGAGAGAAAAGTGGAGACACAAGCTGAAGAGATGAAGGTCCTATCCCATAGGTATGAACACTGTAAGAAAGTCTGGATGACGACAATCACCGACTTGGATGGCCGAGTGAAGGTAATCTTTTCTGCCCTTCTCTTTACATTTCATATTGAACCATATATCCTGGTAGGAGTGTGATAGTAGGTTTTTCTCATGGTGTGGAATATAATTTTCTGTTGGATCACAGAGAATGAAACAAGAACATGCCGAGTTGTCCCAGCAAGCACATGACTGTGCTGATTCGATCCCGGAATTGAATAATATGGTTTTTGCCATCCAGTCAGTAGGTGGGCATGAGTTCAATGCATCTCTTTCGCTTATTTATTGGATCCAGAAATGAGCATTGTGTATATTCTTATTTCAGTTAACCAATGCGAGGATCTCAAAGCGAAATATCTCGAGGAACAAACCAAGAGAAAGAAGCTTTATAACCAAATTCAAGAAGCAAAGGGTATATTTGGTTCACAGCTTACAGTTATATAGAATTTCCCTTCATGGTGTATGTGGCTGTGCATGGTCTGATCATATGTTTTAACTTGGAAAATCAGGTAACATAAGGGTTTTCTGCCGAAGTCGGCCGATGAGTAGGCAGGAGCAGACAGCTGGGTCTGCCATGGTTGTGGACTTTGATGGAGCCAATGATGGAGAGATTGGAATCATCACTACTGGCTCTGGCAAAAAAATATTCAAGTTTGATAGAGTGTTCACACCAAAAGATGATCAAGGTATTAAAAATCTATATGAGCTCAGGACTATGGTTAAGAGCTATCATATAGGTTCTCCTTAACATGGATTTCGGTTTGTATTGTAGTGGATGTGTTTGCGGATGCCTCCCCGATGGTCGTGTCCGTATTGGATGGCTATAACATCTGTATATTTGCCTACGGTCAAACAGGAACAGGCAAGACCTTCACAATGGAGGGCACACCACAGAATCGTGGAGTTAACTATAGAACCCTTGAGCAGCTGTTTGAGGTTTCACGGGAAAGAAGCGATACTTTCCAGTATAAGATATCAGTCAGCGTGCTGGAAATCTACAATGAACAGATCCGAGACCTCTTGGATGCATCACCTGCATCTAAGAAGTATAGTCCTCCTCTTTTGTGCTGTATAATTTTTTTTAATCTTGATGTCTGTGCACGATACTAAACAGTGAGCTATGAGTTTGGTAACAACTTAGCAAGCACTGATTTACTTAACTAGATGGAGCTGGTTGACCTCTCTAAAGCATTATTAAACTAATACTTGCTTTATCCATACATGATCAGGTTAGAGATACAGCAAGCATCTGAAGGATTTCACCATGTCCCAGGCATTGTGGTGGCTGAAGTCAAGAATATAACGGAAGTGTGGGAGGTGCTACAGACTGGAAGTAATGCTCGTTCCGTGGGCTCTAACAATGTCAATGAGCACAGCAGTCGATCTCACTGGTTAGAAAATCTACAGTTTTTCCTCGTCACGATCATTAGTTATCTCACCCTTCTCTTTAAGGTTGTTTATCTGTGTGCAGCATACTCTGCATAATGGTGAATTCAAAGAACTTAATGAATGGAGAGTGCACCAAGAGCAAGCTTTGGCTGGTAGATTTGGCTGGCAGTGAGAGACTGGGAAGAACCGAGGTTGAGGGAGAGCGACTCAAGGAAGCCAAGTACATAAACAAGTCTCTCTCAGCTTTAGGAGATGTGATATTTGCATTAGCAAACAAAAGCGGCCATGTCCCATACAGGTTCTCATCCATTATAGACTTCAATGTGTTTAGCGAATCCTTAACAAAACAAAGCTTACTTATTAACAAAACAAAGCTTACTTATCTCATTGCACCATCTTGTTTCAGGAATTCTAAGTTGACCCATTTGCTCCAGGACTCATTGGGTAAAATCACCTATTTCCTTCCATTTTCAGGCTGATGCAGCAGAAGTGATCTTTGGTTGCAAAGTGCTAGCTATCTAATGTCTAATTACAACCTTTTTGCCTTCTCTACTCTTAAATGCTTCAGGGGGAGAGTCCAAAACTTTAATGTTTGTTCAGATCAGTCCGACAGAGCAAGATGTAGGTGAGACTTTGAGTTCATTGAACTTCGCCAGCAGAGTCCGTGGAGTTCAGCTCGGCCCAGCTAGGAGACAGATAGACACAGGTGAACTTCAAAAGATGAAAATGCAGGTAAGCTCTTGACATTGTTATTTATTCATCTCATCTGATGCTCTACCATGAACTCGAAACTGTAGAGATTAAGAAAACGATATGTAATTTATAGTTACAAATCATCTGAATGGGCATTTTCTTATGACTCCCTAGCTTGACAAAGCGAAGCAAGAAGCAAGATCCAAGGATGAAAGCATAAGGAAGCTAGAAGAGAGCTTACATAGTTTAGAAAATAAGGCCAGAAGCAAAGATCAAACGTTCAAAAGCCAGCAGGAAAGGAATAAAGAACTTGAGGATCAGCTTCAGTTGAAATCAGCTTTGCACAACCAGATGGAGAAGCAGCTTGCACAGCTTAGGGAGAAGCTGAAAGGGAAAGAAGACACTTGTGCGAATCTCCAACACAAGGTTCCTTTTTAGCTATATTTTACTTGCTTTGATTTGATACATGGTCAATCATCATCATCAAGGTCGATGCTGCTAACATTTCATTCACTTTATGAAGGTGAGCGAGCTAGAAAAGAAGCTGAAAGAGCAGGTAACAATGACCAACAGCTCCTCCCTCTAATTTCTCCTTTGGGGGCAAGAAAGGAAAAAAAGAAAAAAAGAAAAAGAAGACGAATGAACTGCATAAATATTTCTGTTGATTTAGTTATGGACTTCGTCGCTTATTTTGCTGCAGGCTGGAGATCTTGAGAAGAAGCTAACGGATCAATCACAGGAGCATGAATCCCAGTCCATCTTACTTCAGCAAAAGGTTGTTCATTTTTCTGGGATTTTTTAATTTTTTGTGTTCTGTCATCTGCGTCCAAATTTGCTATGGTATTTCGGCAACTAAAGAAAACACTGTTAGTTTTTTTTTTTTTTTTTTTACCCGTATGCTTCAGCTCTCATAAACCATCCCAAAAAAATACAGGGATGAACAACCCTCTTAAGTTCAGCCTTTTGTCTCAAGAGAGTCTGTTGTCCTTGATTGTTCCATGTATTGAACTTTGAACTGATCAAGTAACGATGCTGAAGTCTGTTTGTAAATGCGCATACTATTTAAGTTTTATTTCATTATAAGCGTACTTTTTCCAAAAAAAAAAAAAAAACCTTTAAATTTCTCATATTCATGCATTCTTTTTGACATGCCAGATCAGAGAACTCGAAGATCAGTTGACAAAGTACCAACATCAACAGCCCATGTTACCTATCCTGCCACCTATCCCCTGCAGTCAAGGAGCCACTTCTGTAGCAAACGCAGACGTGAGAGATGAAGGGATGGAAGAGACTGACCCTTTTGTCTTACGAAGTTCAGACTCAGTAAACCGCGTCAAAGCTCATGCTCATATCCCGGTAAAGGTCGGTGAACCATTGAATGAGACGAGGAGGAAACGGGAGTACAGATATGGCGAGACAGAGAACAGTACACCCATATCAGATCCTTTGGTGCAGGATAAGAAGATAAGGAAGTCTGATCCTCCCAAGCCTTTCCCTTCACAAGCGACAAGAAGGCCGACAAAGCCAGCGTCAATTCCTCACCGACCTGTGAATCAGAGAGGGATGCACCGAGATCAGGTTCTCGGCGCCAAAGATAAAGAGAACAAGAAACGGGGTTGGTGCTGACCTTGCAGATAAATGAAGGCTACTTGCTTCTGTACCTCTTGTTTTCTGATTGTTGTGTTTGTGGTCGAAGCTCTGTTATCGACCAGTACTGTTCAGCGTGTAAAATGTAGGATGCAATTTGTGTTCCGCTCTACTGTCACCGATAGTAACACCAGATTTGTTTGAAGTTAACGTGACTAATTTTTTCGCTTGAAGCTGTCAAGAAGTTGACCTATACGTAAGAAATTTGATGTTGTGTAGCCCTGTCCTGCATCATATGGTCTTGTTGGTGATATTGAGTGATGCTAATGTTGATGCCTGAACGGCAAAGTTCACTATCCCGTCGATGGAAGTGCAACCTTGATGGATCCAGCCAATGGTCATGCTCATTGCGAGTAACCCAATTAATTATGAACAATGCAGGATATATACATTAAGAGAACAGTTCTTATGATTTCCTCTTTGGAATGTGTAGACATCTACAACGATATAATCTACTTATAGATAACATTGTTTTAGCCTTTCGGATCCGCTGCCACAGGGGAAGATCTTAGAAGCTTCATCATGAAGTCGAAACGCATGTCTGGCGAGGTTTATATATACATTAAGAGAACAGTTCTTATGATTTCCTCTTTGGAGTGTGTAGACATCTACAAGGATATAATCTACTTGTAGATAACATTGTTTTAGCCTTTCGGATCCGCTGCCACAGGGGAAGATCTTAGAAGCTTCATCATGAAGTCGAAACGCATGTCTGGCGAGGTTTTTGGTTGAGGCCAAGTAGCCCCTTCTGGCACCTTTATGCATTTGAAGCCCAGACTTTCATACAGCTTTTTGGCGATTGGGTTATCCAAATCACAGTGAAGTGCAATAGCTCGGCAGCCCCATCCCTTGGCTTGAGCTTCTGCCTTGGCGACGAGTTTTTTAGCAATCCCCTTCCTTCGAAATTGCTCTCGAACGGCTACGTTTGAGATGTAAGCTATCCATGATCTGCAAACAATCACCCACTTTAGTAATTTAAAGTACAAGTACAGACAAACAAAAATGTCAGTTTGATGGTGTCATAGAGAGTGATCTCAACTTCCATGTGGCCGCTAAAATCAACTAAGATGGTGGAATTTCTATGGCGATGCCAAACCAATTTAAAGGTACTATTCATATGTGGGAACTCAAACGGCTATCCTCTGTTTACCTGTTTTCTAGGTTGTGTTTCTTTCAAGAAATGGACTCCAAAAGATCGGAACAAAGGAGAATTTATGAGCTCACCTCCTTTGTCTGAATGGTCCTTTCCTCGGAAGGAAGTAAGCCATGGTGTCCACTGTTAATATCCCAGTAACATATCCCTTCTCGAGAGGCGAAGCACCATGGATGCTGCCGATTTTCAACTCTTCACTACTGGGGAAGAGGGTATCGTTGACTGAGTTCTGATCAACTGCAACCAAGCAAGTCCTTTTGCACCCACTTGGTGGATAGAATACAAACAGCATGCCGATCAACCTGTCAATTCTCAATAGTATACTCAGCGGGAAAGAGTACTCAGGGAAGAATGAACTGCAATGGGTATCGACGACTTCCCAGCTATCCTCTAACTTAGCCTCTCTGACAACTATCTCCGGCGAGAGTCTCGGAAACAATTCCACAGCTTGGGTGACCCTGCAGGCTCCTACAATCCATACCATAATTCATTTAAAGAAACAATCTTAAAGCTGGTATATGAAGTAGAATTGCTTCATTAATGTGATTCTGATACACTCCTATTATACGAACAATAATCACCCAAATGACACAACGCAGCAATCATGACATTAAATTGGAAAAACAAAAATCAAGAGTGCTGATTTACTTGTCAGTAAAAGTGCAACAACAAATCAACAATCTACCTGCGGATTTAGTAGCAGACAGGAAAAAGGAGGAACCAGAAAACCTTGAGGTGATCTTCTTGGGGGTAAGTGCGAGAATGTTGATGAAAGCCGATGTGAAGGACAAAGAAGAAGCTATCGAAGTTGGAGTCAATTTTATGCCCGGCGGTAGCGCTTGCATTTCTAACAAGTCCAACTCCAATCTCTTGATAGGAAATTACGTTTCTTGTTCGAATACTTGCTTAGGTTAGCAGAGGAACCAAGACTATATCGACCAACATTTGAGAACTGAAAAAGAGAGCACAAATTCAATACAGAACACGAGGGATAATGTAAAAGACAAGAATAAGATTTGCAATGATATTCTCTCTAATAATCAAAGTAAGACGGACAAGAATCAGCTTCGTAAAGAAACAACTCGTGCTATTCCTTTCTTCTTCCTATTGTCCACTGACTAGAAGCAACCTGAACATACAACGAGAAACATTCTCAAAGGCATGGTATTTCCCAACTACAACTTTCGAACACCAAATTCTTGCACGGTGTAGACATCACAAGCTCACAAGGGAAACATAGCCGCGGACAATACATCAAAACATGCTAAAACGGAAAATGGTTCACGCCGAAACAGCAACCACTGCTGCAATACAATACTTTGCACCTTTGTACTGTATTTTCTGTTCGTAAAAAGTACTATACGCGATCACACGAGGAGAAAAAAGTATACGGCAGCCAATTGGTTGCCTCTGCAGCACCGACACTAACCCGTATGTTTAAAGAATGGCTCGCATAATACTTCCGCTCAAAATCCTCCCTACACGGTTTCCAAAATCATCGTGATTCGGAAATGTAACAACCTAATTCATAATTGTACCAAGAACACGATTGAATCAAAATCTTAGGTGATTTACATCCAACCCAAAAATTCAACCCCAAGCAAAGACCCAAATTGAGGAAATATTCAGAATCCCACAGAGAAATCCCATTGTTTTCCTTCGAACATCATCTCATGATACGCTGGGTTGGGATGAAACAGATACCAATGAAATTGCAATAATTCACAAGAAAAGAAAAAAAGACTTGATTTTTCCCATGTTTTTATCAAATTGGAGATGTTGCAGGGATACAGACCTAGAAGCAACTCCGACTTTTCTAACCAGATTTTAAAATAAAAAGAATTCAATCGGGAATGCTTGAAAATAAAAAGAAGTGGAGAATAGCCTTTCCAACAAAAAAAAAAAAGTGGAGAATAGAGAGGAAAAGAATCAAAGATGGAAAGCAGACCTTGGCCGGCGAGCTTGGCAGCAGCGTAGATTACTAGATCTCTTTTGAGTTGAACTATGATGAATTTAACTTGTTAAAGTGGCAGAGAGAGTTTATGATCGAATCAACAAAATTTATTCCTTTGTTCGTCGAAATTCTACCATATCTTAAATTTTTGAGATCCATTCGTGAATTGGAGCAACCGCAAATTCGTACGATAGTGAATATCCATCTATCGTTTTCCCGACCTCTCCACGTATTAGGTATATATGTAATTACATAAGACATGATTAATTGGGAAAAAAACCTATAATTAATTGACAGGTCAATGTGTATGTTTATCTTAGTTTGGGACAATGTCCTAACACAAACCATACCTTCAATAAACAGAGATGGACATATCTATTATTATTATATATAAATACATAATATTATCTTGTGAGACGTCATGGTATATGAAACGTCAAGATATAAGATGTTAAAATATAAGACAATTTTACAATCTTTATAACACAAAATATAAGGAATTATTGATAAAAGGATTATAAACAATCCTGTTCTTATAAAAAGGGATTTATGGAGATTAC